>JAPDSC010047195.1:49965-65452 GCA_026290005.1 Latrodectus geometricus
ATATATATATATATATATATATATATATATATATATATATATATATTTACTGACAGGTTAAAAATTTCCACAGCAGTATATCACCGTAAGAATTGTTTGACTGATCTCTAGTTAAGACCTTAAAATACCAAACTTCAGCTCAAATTCGCTATTGGTACATCTTCTTCTTAAGTGCCAAGGATGAACACAAATAATTATTTTTCCTTACATTGCATTGTTGCACTTAATTTATATTTCGACAAATTGAAACTATTTTCTTTTTTAAAATAGCAATAGAATAAATTACCATTAAAAATAAAATTTTTGGAAAATTCAAGCAAATTTTTAAAAAATAATTATGCAGTTGATCACTATGTGTAAGGCATATTTTTGACAAACAATAAATTACTTATTTTCATAAATATTTTATAGTAATTCAGTTATAAAAAGACGCAATTATAGTATTCTTGATTTCATAAGATAAGAATATTGTAAGGCCATGTTTTATCATTATTATGTAACAATGTCTTTTTAATGATGTTGCTTTGTTTATTTCTTTATTAATTACATCAATTATGTCGCCACGGTATGCTGTTGTCGAAAGGCGTTGTTTTCGTGACTGGAACTAGCTGGTTTTATTTCTGACTTAATCATTATTCATCAAAAATCATCATTTGCGAAATCTTTGCCAGTTAAAAGTTCCGTATGGTACAAAGTCCTTCCATTGGATTAAGAAGAAGGTGCTAACTCAGATGTTCAGTTTATTACTTATCCGTGGCTAAGAATTATGATGTGCTTTGGTTATGTTTAGTGACTTTTATTTATTAGATGTCTGAAGCAAGATGATAGAAATATGCCACAATAAACCAGTAATATATTTTCCACCACATATTTCTCGTAATTTAAAACGAATCCCAGCAATTGGTTAGTAATTTTGAATTACAGTCAAGTGACAAGACCTACATTAAGACTTACACTTTCTGTTTTATATTAATTTCTCTTATGATAAAGAACTTTGTTTGCTTAAAGTTTATGTGTTGTATCTGTAAAACTGGTGCTTATGGAATCTGAATTGAACTTTTTGTTACCTAGTATCAATTTAATGGATCAGTGATTTGAAATAGCAAAACATTGATTAATTTGACTACCTAAGCACCTGCCATTTTGGTTGCAAATACAGCACTATAGTGATACCAGAAGATGAAAAATACTGCTTAAATAATTCACTTTGAATGTCAGAAAAGTATACATAATTAATATTTAGAAGAATACTTTGATAACTATTTAAGAATGTTTGCAAAAGTCTAACTTACTTTACTGTAAAGATTGCAAGCATAAAGGAGATCAAAAGGTAAGGCAGCAAGGAGATCAACTATAAACCATCCTTTCAAATAGTTTATAGCTATTGAGTGTGGATCAGCGACAACTTTTCCTTCTTTGTTAACATATGTGGTACGAAAGTTGAGAATAATATCTATGGAATTAATAGGAAAATTTGTTAATTAGATTTCACAGAAATTTCTGCTAAATACAAAAATTGGAACTAATGTTTTGAAGAAACTAGTCATAAATTTGAGTTTCTGTATACAGATAAAATAATAGTATCATAGTACTCATTTGAGTATTATGCAAAACAAATTAAAATAATTTTCAAATAAAAGATTCAATGCATTAAAATTGTTTTCGTTACTGAAAAGAAAAGTATGAAAGTCTAAGTAATGCTTTGAAATTTCAACAAAACATTATATTAATTGGAAATTCTATTCGTAAAATTATCTTTCTTACCAAAATGATTGGAATTTTATAATTCAATTTTTGAAAGGTGATAAGGAGATGTTTTCTATTTTATAGTTTGGTGCGTTTGATTAAGTAGCCTAATGTTAATTCTTTCATGTAAGATTATTATGTGAATAAAAAATTTTACATTTAAATTTAAAAATTATTTTTATATATATATTAATTCACTATATCTTTTTAAATAAGTGGCTTATGATTCTGTTCTAAGAGAGCTTTAAATATAAGCACATATTTTAAGAGCATAATAATATACATTATATTAATATTTTCAAACCCCCAGAAATAAGTACTATATTCTTACTGTTGTTTGATGTTGCAATATATCAGTTACTGCTTAATGCTCTGTGACACTAATAAAAAATAATGCATGTAATAATTTTCATTTAAAAAATACTTTGAACAATTTGAATTATATAACATTCTACTGTTGTTGTAGATATAAACAAGAAATTAAAATGTGTAACTTATTGGTGAAAATATAAAATGCTAAAATGATAAAAAATTTACAAGAATTCTCTTTAAAAGAAAACAATGCATATTCATTAAATATTCTTAGTATTAATATGTAATTGATATATTGCGAGGAAATGATATAATAATTCTCATAAGTTTTAATCTAAATTTCTTTAGGGATTAACTAAAATTAAAATTGCTTAAAAGCGAGTTTTGTGTATATGGAAATGTATGAAATACATCGATTAAATAAAATAGTATGCCTATCCTTTCAAAGGAAAAGTAAGTCCCTAAATTCTTATAGATGCCATATCGATAAGCCATGAATAGTATGCAAATTACCCACGAATAAATGAAAATTGAATAAATGAAAAAAGTCATATTGATTGCCTTTTGCTTAAATGAAAAGAGTAACCGTATTAATGACACTAACAAAATATTCATAAATAATTTATAAGGAAGTAAAATACATATATCTGATATGATTATTGGTATTTCAAGGGCTTCTGTTTTTGATTTACATGAAACTAAATGGAAGAAAATAAAATAAGAACAATCTTGTTTACGTGATAATTATATAACATACTTAATCGGCAGTGATTATTGGTTTTCTATGATCTTTTGTTTTTGAGAGGTATGGAAATGAAAATGAAAAATAAAGTGAGATTAATTTTGATGAAATTATACCCAATTATGAAAACATTGGAGGGTGAAAATGCGCTTTAGGTCCCCTACTCTGCCAACTTGGCGAAAGTGTGCTGTTTGTCCCGTACTTGGCGGGTTTTCAAAAACGCTGTTGCCATGGCGATAATGGAATACGATTTTTAACGGTTTTAAGCAAATGAGCAACCAATGAAAATGACCGATTTTTTAAACTGAAACTAATTAACAACCAATGAAAATGCTAAAAGAAAAAAACCAGTTAATGAGCATACGCGAAAAAGCGCAAATTATTTCCTCCGGAGGTTGCCATAAAGAGCTCATTAGGTATAAAAACGGCCGGTTTACCACGCTTGGTGCATTTTTCGCCAAGTTGGCAGAGTAGGGGACCTAAAGCGCAGATTAACGCATTGGAGCTAATTATTGACTTTTTACTAATTTTTGTTTTTGAGATGTATAGAAATGAATGCAGAAAATTCAACTAAATTTAATGTACTTGGCATTGAAGTTACGCATTTCATAAATATGCAAGTAATCATTCATAAAAATATAAATGTTGTTGTGCTTACAGTAAATGAAGTCTTTATGATATAATAATCTTTTAGAGACAGTCATTTCAGGTGACTGTATATGCATATTGTAATTTGTAACTTCAAATTATAAAGAAGTGAAAATCATGATTGTAACATAGAGAAATAAATAAAACGCTAAGTTGAAACAACAATTCTTCAAATAATAATAATTTCAAATTATAAAAATTCTATAAAAATCGTGATGGTATCATAGAAAAATTAAAAAAAAGCCATTGACTTCAACGAATCTTTTCATTGAAGAATATGAGTCTATAGCATGAAATTAAAAAGATCTTCTAGAAGAATACCATAGAGCAGTGAAAAATCGACAAGTTGACTTTTTTTGCCAAAGAGAACTCATTTAAGTACAAATTTATTTTGATTGCAATAAACGATCTATCTTATCTTATGAGAATCTTTAATTTATAAAATTGAGGTAACATTTTGTAACCATAAATTCAAATTATTGAGTATCAGTGAACATATCATGTCTGACTGTGTCTTGGATCAATGAAAAATATCACCAAGTTGAACAAATTGCAATTTTTTCTGAATGTAATAATATTACGTAAAACTAAAAGATGTAATTATGAATTGAAATATTTACAATTTACATTGTTGAAGACGAATAGAAAAGAAAATGTATTTGATTAATTATTGTTATTTGTGTTTTCATGCTCATGTTCTGAAACATGAAATCTGTTGATAGGATATTTTTTGTTTGATGGTAATAAAATGATAAGTTAGAACTCTGTAAAAATAAGTCATGAAAAATTTGAAAAAATATATAAGTGACTTGTATTTGAAATTAATTTGTTTTTTTTTTAGTTTGCTTATTTAAAATGCTATATGCCTCATAAAGACCACTAGACAATTCAAGGTAATTTAAACGTATCATGGAATATGTGATAATTTATACAGTAAATTTTCCTCCTGATTCTTAATGAAGACTTTTATCACTTAAATCTAGTTTGATAAGAATTAATAACATTAATAAAAATACTAGATATTTCACAAGTAGTTAAAAAAATCATTGCATATAAAAATTATTTTAATTAAATTGAACATCTTGAATTGATAAAGAAACTGGTGCGTATGTGTAATTCTAAGAATATGAATATTTAATTAAAAAAAGCTTTTAAATTTCTCTTTAATTAAACTAGAATCAAATTATTTTCTATTAAAAATAAATCCATTAAACTGGATAGCTCTACTTTAAAATTTTGATTCATAATTAGATGTATCTCTTAATATTGTGTATTAAATATTATAAAATATATTGTATCTAAAAATATTCATTGAAATAATTATAACATTTTGATGCTGATACAGAAGGGAATTTTAATTCTGAATTTTTTTGTTTAAACACTGAAAATGTGTAATAAAAAATTCCATTGAATTAATGAAAAGTAAAACTGTTTTTAGGACAAATTGTAGTTCTCTGTAACAAAAAAGGGACTCGTTGATGCTTTGGATTATATAGTTTTATTATTGTTTTTTTTTAATTTTTCATTATTGTCGTTCCCCATTTAAAATAATTTTTAAATTTATTTAAATTTTATATTTCAAAAATGGTATTCATTACATTTCTCTTATTTTTTATGAAAATGTTTATCATAGTAAATATATACCTCAGCATTTGATTTATAGTAATTTAATCTATTATATCAAATAACAGTCTGTAGTTTCCGCAAGACATAATGTTTTACTCCAATTAATGAAGAAATTATTTCGATATTTTAATTAGAAGATTATTTGAACTAAAAATATTGAAGGAGAAAGCATTAAAATATTTTGTCATAAACATTGAAATCAAAAAAGACGATTCATAATTAACATTCTGCACAGTTTATTATAAAATTTTAATGAATTAAATTCTCTAAAATCAAATACGCATTAATGACCATCAACTTCAAATATGTTTACTTTAATATCTCCACCTACCGATGATAAAAATAGATTCCATAATCCCATCGGTGATGATTGTCTTGTTGTACAAAAGAGTCTCGCCCGTGTCTCGAAAGGTGGCGCTGTAGGGAACAACTATAGCAACGTAAAATGTGCCAACCAAAATCAACCAATCCCAGCACGTTTTGAATACACCGTAATGTGATAAAATAAAACGAGATTTTTCTATAGACTCTGCTTTGTATTCAGGCATGACTGCTGGCCGGTGAAGTAGATTCTAAAACAGAATAAAAAACACAATTAAATCTTACTTTAACCGCAAAAAAATTCTTAAGAATTGACATACAAAGGAAGAAAAATATTTACTGCGTCATTTACAAGTTAAATTAATTCAAATGGAGCAGAAATGATTTGTGAATGTTCAATGCATCTTTATAAAAAAGGTTAATCTTTTTGACGTTTCTGTTTGCAAACATATTTGTAAAACACAAAGAATCTTTTGTTGGTTTTATGTCAAGCTCAAGAAATTTGACATTTAATTTCCAACTAAAATAAAAATAAAGGTTGTAAAGTATAGAGTATAATGCATCCTTTTTTTTATTTAACTTATTGTAATTAACTTATAAGCCTCAAAGGAAGACTATGAAAATTTTCGAATTTAAATATTTAAGAATTAAGCATCATAGAAATTGACATAAATGTTTTACTAGTTTTTCTAAATAAAATTAATAAAATTATTTGTTCATTTTTTAGTTTTCAAAAGAGTTTTATATATTTTTTGAAATTGTGATTACATTTTTTTTAATAATTTCTAATAAAAGTAACAATTTCAAATTAAAATAAAAGCGAGTAGATGTAGATTATATACTCCATCTTTATTCCTAAACTAATTATAATTAAATTATAAATTTCAAAGAACGAAGAAACAATTAATATTTAAAAGTTAACTCTTAGTGAACTTATAGAAGGTATAATAACATACGTCCTATAAGTACAAAACATATGTTCTATAAAAAATTTTCAAATGATATTATTTCGTTTTATTATTGTTCTTCGTAATATCATATAATTGCTAAAAATTATTTTCGAATCATTGCTTATAAATGATTTTAATTAATTATTTTACTTGAAGAGGAAGAAAAACATTCTTATTTTAGCATTATTAGTGAAAACCTTTTGTGCCTTATTTTATGATTAATATGCTGTTTCTATGTTTGGTTTCTTAAGCAGTATTTTATGAAGATTCATAAATCACCAAAATCATTGTATTGATTTCATTTTATTTCATTTAATTTTAATAAAACGATGAATAACCCGAATAGTTCACTGTATAAAGGAAGAGAGAAAGGCTTGGAGCAGGTCAAATGATTAATTCATGTACCCTTAAACTCGATATATAAGGTGTGATCCTAATTTTACAGTATGAAGCCTGTAAAATTCTAATTTGTTATGTCATTCATGTAAAATTGGTTGCAGCAATTAGACGGATATCCCATTGCTTTACCTGGTTGAAAATATCCATTTAATTAAAGTTCATTTTCTATTGCTTTATGATAGAAATTATCTATTGCACTATTTCATTTGATAAGAACCATCAAGTTTTCAAGAAATTTACATAATCGAAGGCAGAAAAACTGTATGGGGAATAATAATGCCAAGACAACACGTACACATAAATTGGATTTCACCTTAGTTTTATCATCGGCATTTCATTTCATTTGTCTGTGATAGATGTAGTTGAAATCCCAAACTGAGCTGAATTGAAACTAGCATACTTTGAATTGAAACTAGCTGAATTGAAACTAGCATACATAGAAACTAAAATACTTTGAGCTGAATTGAAACTAGCATAGGATTTTCAGCACCATTCGATAAGAAGCAATCTTCTTTTAACACATTTTGTGTTATCAAATAAATCTTCAGGTTTTTGCAATTCGTCAGAAAAAAAACACGTTGGTTTTGTTTAGACATATTTGGTATTAGTGCCACCATTGTTGACGTGATTTTATTTGGTAACATTTAGATCTAACAATCTATTGTTAATGCCTCAAATTTCTGCAGACACCAATATCAAAATGAACGCTTATCACAAGCATTCCATATCCTGATATTGATTATGATTCTCTCATCAGTAATTTGTCCATTTGCATAAAAGCTGCAGTTATGTTCTTTAACGGAAACTTTAGAATAACATTTTTTTATTAAAAGGATAATAATTGAAGAAAATTTAATATACTTACATTATTCAGTTTAAGTTTAGATTTTATTTTATCTTGCTTATAATGTCCGGATAGTTGATAAAGGACGGCTCTTGATCTTCTTCTCTGGTAATGGTTACTCGGCAGACATCCCTCAATATCCAGATGATTCTCTGTTTCTAAAAATCGTTATTTGAATGAGAAGAATGCATAATCAAAGTAAAATTCATAAGACATTCTCATTCGAAAATAATTTCATAAATTGTTCAGACTTGCAATATATTATAAATACATGGAAAGAGATTAAAAGTAAATTATTTATAACTAAATAAAACTTGAATTACTGAAATTAAGTAATTTTAATTAAAACTTTTTTAATTGACTTGTCGGTACAAAGGGCATTTATAGCAACATTCACATATTTTAGATGATAAGTAATTCATGAAATAATGAAAACATAAACAAACTTAAAGAATGTTTCCAGAAAACAATGCAAGGATTTTTTTTTATATATCGTGAAAGGTTTTAAATATGATTTTTCCAAATTGAATGTTTCTTTTTTGTAAATGTCATCTTATTAACTGTAAATAATTTCATATTTCAGTTTGAATTCCTTTTATTTATTATCTACTACCTTTTATTTACTTTCTTAGAAAGGTATGTTAGGCAAAATTCTTTGGTTACACTTAGATTACCTGATATGACTGTTAGATTCTTTATTTTGGGAATTTATAAGGAACATCGCTAATAGAAAGAAAGAGTAACATAAAGGATAAATCTTATTTAATAATGTCATTATATTATGTTTTTCAGAGTGCTAAATTTGCTCTTATAAGAATAAATAACAGAATTATCTTTATAGATTAGCCAAAAGTAAAACTTATACAATTTTTATTTCTATTAATTGCAAACATTCTTATAATGTTTTCGTCATAGAATATGAAAGATAAACTATTATTCAAATATATATAATTATAAATTTGCTATAAGCTTTGTGAATGTCTAATAAATTGTTTGAAACAATAATAAAAGTTTTAACAATAATAATAAATGTTTTTTTTGTTTGGCATTGCACACATTTAAATTAAGAAATTTAATTTTAAATAAATTTTTCACACAAATACTTCGGAGATTTGCCTTATATTAATTATTATATTAAGATATTTTATAAGATTTCTTTAATGTTTTTTTTAAAGAAATTATATTTATTAAAATATTAATTCTACATTTTAACTGTATTATTATAAATATTATAATCTTTATTTACATAATTAAGTTATTATCATCACACAATAATAATATCATATTATATTTCTGTGTCCCGTTATTAAATGAACACAAAAATAAATTGTGGAGTTCAATTTTATAAATGCTTGATTGGTATATGGCTGGAGATTTTGTTTGTATTGTGAAAAAAAAAGTCTTAGTACTTTTAGAAAGTGTCACTATATTGAGAAAAGCAGTGTATATTCTATCAAAATACTGATGAAAATATGTTTTTGATTTTATAGATTTAAGATACGTCTGATCAAAAATACGAAATAATCACATATTAAAAACTTCTACAGTAATATTAAATATTAAATTTATAAAATGATATAATAAAATGAGAATATTTATCAGTCTCCATCACTTTGGTACTATTGAATATTGGTAATTGCATGTTTGGACATGTTGGATCAAACTTGACAATCAAATAAATGCTTGCAGTGAAATATGAGGGAAACCCATGTAGGACATTTGTAACAATGTGTACAAAACTTAACAAAAATGTTTTTTCATAAAATGTAAAATTTAAAGTTATTTGTAATATATAATTCTATAAGTATTTGCTTATATGTAATATTTTATGAAATACATTTATTCAAATTTGAATGAATTACTTATTATCATTACGCATTTCATAAAATTTGCTTTAAAACAAGTTTAATTATTACCATAGTAAAAAAAAGAGATGCATCCATAAAATTTGTTTAAGATATTCAAAATATTTTTCCTTTTCAAGAAAAAGGAAACTATTTTAGTTTCAAAATAAAAATAACATTATTTATTTATTTATAGGCTATAATAATTGCGCAGTATTAAAAAATAATTGTTATAAATATAATTTAATGAAATAAATATAAAGATCTAAAGCTAAGCTTTATAAATAATTTTTATATTCAACACTTATTTACTTATGTATAATACTCTTAATTTAACAAAAAATGTGTTTTAGAATACTAGATGCTTAAATTAAAAAAAAAAATCAACATACCATTGCTATCAACATACTATTTTATTATCAAATAAATTATAAGCTGATATGAAAAATAAGAAAAAATCTGGTAATGATTACATGAAATAGAGACATATCTAAACACAAACGTAATTATCTTACATTTTGCATAAATAATAGATATTAACATTTGAAGAAAACAAACAATTTTTATTTTTCAATCATTTAAATAAATTTTATAATAAATATGAAATTAGACGAAAGGTATTCGAAATTTTTTAACTAAACCTTATTTTGATAGTTTACAAAAATTTAGATAATCGATAATTTGAAAGTGCAGAAGATAACAAAACTATTTAGCAAACATGCACATGCACACTCACAGACATGCATTTATATACAAAAGTAAACAATAAAAATATAAAAACTGTTGCGATATATTCCAGAAAAGATATTCGAAAATAATTGTAAGTAATTTATTTGTTCATTTAATAAATAGAAAATTAGAAAATATTAATAAATAAAAAGTAAAGGAAGAACTCACCATTGTCATCTGCGTCCTCTTCCATTTCCATTTGAGCTGTTTTTGTTTTTGTTATATCTTTGGTAGAAACAAGAAAAAGAACATTCTCATGTTTCTCATTCTTTATCGGAACGATATCTAATAGGCACCAGAAAGGTGTCGTAGCTGAAAAATTCAATTCATGACATCAATTTTAAAGTTGTCGACGGATGTTATCTTTAAACTTACTTCAAAATTAAATATTCATTCCATACAATATTTTAAAATTTTAAATGCTTGATCATCCTGATCAAAGTTACCACCATTTTTGGAAGAAAGATCGCACCAATATATAAGCTTCAGTTAGAAAAAAAGACTTATTTAAAAGATGCTAAAAAATGTCACAACAACATAATCGTTACACTAAGATAAATTGAAGATAACATTACGCGCGATGAATACTCCAGTCAAACAAGTTTTTCGTATTTAATGATGTATGGGATATAGGAAAAAAATACATAAATAATTCAGGAATGAATTATAGGTAAGATATATTAATAAATTCACATTAACGTATGTACTTGTTTTTCTCATCAAAAGAAATTCGTATGCTTAATAATTACATTCTTTTGTAAAACAAATAACAAGAGAGATATTGAATTGTAAAAAAAGAAAAAATATTTTGTTAGAGGCAATAAAAATAATTACATAAAGATAAAGATTATAGGAGGTTTCTTAATCTAATATTTATCCCTACACCAGAATTAAAAAGATTAATCGAATCCTGATTTAACTTACTATTTAAATGATTCAAGCCTCTTAGTATTGTACAGCTACTAGATATATAATATGTCATTTTTATTTTGTAATTGTAAAGTCATATTATTTGAAGTTTAGAACTTATGAACCGTGATATTGTCGTTGATATCAGTGTCGATTTTCAAACATTCTCTACTAATCGTGAAAGTTATTGCAGAATTTTATTTCTCTTTTTTAAATGCTTGTAGGGGCTACATAGGATTAAACTCTGTTTACTCTTAAGCGATTAACGTTTGAATACGTAAACTTGCAAAGTTTCTGCCAAAAATAATGATAGTTTATTTACAATACATTCATGAAGAATAATCAGGATTGAATACAACTTAGGTTTAAAATTATTAAAGTAGTGTGTTATAATATATTTCATTTTCATCTGATATAGTTAATTTTCTTAGTCATTCGAAAACCTATGATTGAGTTCTTACTTAACCTATTAATCCATAAGACTTATAAAGAATATTTGTATAATATTTTTCTGATTTCTAATCAAATCTATTACGATTGTGTTCTTGTTTATTGCATTTTTGTAAAAATTCCTTGAAACTAATGAATTAATAAGGTCGCAAATCTTCAGATTAACATTATGTTTATAAGTAAATTATTTAATATGTTGTGCAAAATTAAAGGAAAACTTGTCTTAGTAAAAATTCTTTCATACTTCTCTATGCAAAATGAAGGAATTTAAATTTAATTAATATCAAAAAGCATGTTTTATTTATTAAAAATATGTAATTTATATAGCTGTGCTCAAATTACTTGACAAAGTTTGCTTATCAATTGTACAATAGAAGAGCCCCATGGATAAAATCAAATCAAGTCAATAAAAAATATTTAACAAATGAACGATATATATATATATATATATATATATATAAGTGAAAAATTAAAAGTCATTCTTTTAAATTTATTAAGAAAATTTTATGAAAATTATAACTTAGTCATTAGTCTCAATGAATTTTAATTTCAGGGAGAGAACATAAATAATTTTAATAATAATTAATGACTTTATTTGAAACTTAAATATTTAAATACGGGCATTTATAAAATGAAAAAGTTTAGAAAATAGTTCTACCTACCCCCTTTTTTATAGAGCATCACTTCAAGCTTGTGCTCCATCTTTTTTTCGAGAGCTTCTTCGATTTCCTGTTTGTGTTCTTCTTTTGTTTCAGGACCATACAGAAATGTGCAAGCAGAAGCTTTTTGCATGATCTGAGCTCGTGGGAACCCTGTCAAATCACAGAAGCCATCCGAACAGTACACTATTGGGTACAAATTGGGTACTTGAGCATTGCCGAGCACAAAGTTGCTGTCTGTTTAAAATTTAAGAAGAGCTATTAGGATTTCATTTTACATTAAATAAATATTTCTTTAAATTGTTAATTTTTATAATATTATGGTGAGAAATTATGCTGAAAATTAAGAAAGAAAAACATTTAATGATTTCTAATCAGGTATTTTAAATGTTAATACTTTTAAATTTAAATTATTTCACTCTTTGTTAAATTGTCATTTATTTAAAAAATATTATAGTTTACTTTAAACTATCTAAGCAAACGTTTTTCTAAGCTTTTAGACATAGTTTATTACTTTAGAGCGAATAATCACTATCTGTTTAAAATATAAGAATCAAATTTCAATATTTACACTTCTATTCTTTTATAACATATAGATGATACATCATCAATATGTTATAAAAGAATAGAAAATGATCATTTTTATATCTCATATTGATGATGAGGTATACATCAAAATGATAATGAAAAATATTTGATATATTTACAGGGATATTTTATGAATTCACTTTTTTAACTAAAATATTTTCTTTATTAAATTATTATTTTTGTAAGAGATATTATAATTTAAATAAAGACATTTGAACAGTTCACTGTTGAGTATAAGTGAGGTAATTGAGCATACAAAGTTACTGCTTTTTAAAAAATAGATCGATAATAAGTACATTGGACAATAAGTTTGAACTTACTATTTCAATTTCAGTTCTGTATTAACCTCATCTTTATGTTCATTATACAATACATCATATTAAATGCTTCTTTCAAAAATGTTATTTATTTGTAACATTATTTTGATCAGGAAAACAAAAAATATAAGAAATATACTTAATATCTTTTAGTTCATTGTTTTATTAATTGGCTGCGTTTAAATGAAAATTAATAATTTCTAATTTCATTGTTAATTTCTTAAAAAAGGGCGTTACCTAGCCAAAAGTCACAGAAATTTTTATTTCTAAAGTAAATCATTAAATGGTTTTTTTTAATATTTATTCCAACTATTATATTGGTATTTTTGTTTGCAATAACTATGACAGCATGTAAAAATTCCTATTCAACAAATAAATAAGAAAATTTAATTAATTGGCTTAGTAAAGTTTCTCCAAAGAAATGAATTATTGAATTATCAAAATTAATCATTGCTTTAAAATATAAGAAAATATTAATTATTATTGCAACAAATATTTTTCCTTTTACCGTAACTCACACCATTTTTAAATAAGATTTTAAACTATCCTTACTTTATCAAATCCTCAAAGTATACTTCATCAAAATAAATGTTTTTTTTATTATATAAAAATTAAAAATATTTAACAAGAATTTTTGAGTGCTTATTTGGTTTGTAAATGAAATAAATTAGTTATTTTTGAAAAAAATACTTGTTGTGTGTTTTGCGGTTATATATATAGTTAGTTACTAATACCACATTCTAAAAATATAGAATTAATAAAATACTTACTTAAAACTCATAGTCCCATTTTAATATTATATTATAACAAATTAAAATTACATTAATAGGTTACTTTAGCATTTATATCATAAGTACTTATATTGATTTAGTACTTGTAATATAAATAAATATTTAGTGTAAGTTAAAAATTAAACATTATCGAATTTAGTAGACAGTTACTTTCATATAGAACATTAATGTTATTTATATTACCTGTTTTTCCTTCAATTATATGTTATTTTTTTATTATATGTTTTTCTTTTGATTATTTCTTTATTTATATTATCTGTTATTTTGTTTGTTTTAATAATAAAATGTATCGTATTTCTTTACTTTTTAATATGTAATATTGATGTTAATAAGCATATAAAAACTTTCATCATGAAATAATATTTCCGAATATATTTTATGAGATAAAGTATGGTTAAATATTCTAGTTAACACTATAAATCCAAACGTTGTAAATGTGCATCATCCAAAATTTGTTTTGTTTTGAGTTGACTAGCATGTGCTATCAGTTTTACATTCACATGAGTTAAATTTATTTATTGCTTGACAACTCTGGGTTAGCCATGTCTTCTCTAAAAGCTTCTTTCGGTTCAACAACATGAGTTGGGCACAAATATGAGTAGAACATCCAACTCATTTGTGAAAAAAAAATTAATTATTAATTTAATTTTTTAAAAGATTGAAAGAAAGCACAAAATAGTCCAATGGATGCAGAATGCAGCATTCAGAATTGAGTATACTGATGATGTGAACTGATACTGTAAATAAATCAGAGTTCTTAATTATTTTTGTATTTTCATCTTGGTCAACGTGACTTGACAAAAAATCAGAAGCCACTCTTAAAACATTACTGAATCTCTTTAGATTTCAAAATTTGAATCAAATTTTTCTCTTCTTCGAAATCTAGATAAATTTTAATTTGCAACATTTCCATAAATTTATGTCCTACATATTACACCTCAATGAAGACATTGAACAAATCATATGATATTTTTATATTTTATATTGGCAATAAAAAGTATATGAAATTTTTATGAAACTTCAAGATTTAGTTAAAATTCTACACTTATATTTATTAATACAATTCAATTTAATCTATTTACTCAAATGCGAATTCTTTTACTTTGGTTAAAATTTAAAATATATAAAAAATCAATAAAAACTTTAAAATTCATTAAATGTTTTGTGACATTTTCGAGGAAACTTAAACTTATTAGGAAGAATTTATTAATCATAATGAATAGAGAAAGTTCTTTCTATGTTGCAATATTAAATTAGTGAGATATTAAATGCTTTTTGGCAGCATCTTCAATGTATTATTATATATAAAAAGACATTATTGTATTTCAAATTTAAATAAATAGAAGAATTTATATCAAAGTGTTTAAAATATAAAAAAAAAGCTTTCAAGAAACAAAAATAAAGTACTCTGTATTCATGATACTTTTATATTATATACTTAATTGAAAAAAAACTAAAACACTTTCGTATCTTCAATACTTTAGATTTGTTTCAAAGAAAAGACAAATCTAAAACACTTGCAATTCTTTTGAATTATTCTATAGAATAAATCATCTGCAAAAAAAGAAATAAGCTTTGTGGATGAACCATATTATATTTATGATACGAAAAA
>JAPDSC010047196.1:0-11903 GCA_026290005.1 Latrodectus geometricus
ACTAAAATTTTTGAAATTCACTATTAACAAAATAAATAAGTAAGTTTATCTCTAGTAAAAATAAAGAAAGTGAATATTTTGTTAGTCGAAACGGAAGTGCCTAATTTATTTCTAATTTTCTCTGAAATCGCAACTTGTTTGCCCACACGTCGGTAGTTTTTCTAAGTGACATTCCTCTGGGTGTTGAAAGGTGTAATTTTACTTCTTGTTTTCGAATAACAGAAATGTGTCATTCATCAAGTTCTTGTAATTGGGTGGAATAATATATGTGGCACAAAGTGAGTAAACAAGCGATTTAAGTTAGTTACCAATAATTAAAAGCGAGTTTTCGTTTGAGAAAGGAGGATTTATGTGAATTAAAATAAATTTTAAACTAAACTTGAACTCAAAGAATTACAGTGTTTAAAATTTAAAAAGTAATTTATTTTTCTTTGTGGCTTCACGTTTAAACAGAGTTGTGGAAATAATTTTTACATTAACTTTAATCACATTCTCCCTTGTTTATAGAAAATTTAAATTGAGGAAAAATTTATCATTTTTCTAAGAGTAAGTAGTATATTTTTAGTTCAAATAAATTACAGAAAAATTATATAGTAAAATGCAAATTTAGTGCAATATCAACAAGAAAAATTTGATTCTATCATTTGCTATTAACTTTTCAAAATTTTAACTAAATACAATGTAAAAAAATAAAAATGTATAGAAATAAGCTGCGACTTAAGCTGACTGAGTTAAATTGTGAGAAAGATAATTCTTTTTATCTTAACTAAGTTTTTTTTTCTTAATTTATCAACATTCCTTAATTCACACAAATTAGTATTTTTGAATTAAAGTAAAATGTCAAATTATTTTTATATTGTAATTTAACTAATAAATTAATTTTATCAGATAAAGCTATGTTCTCCTAAATAACTTCGTTCTAAATATTTGATTAATTACTAAAATTTATTTAATTCAGTTATAGATTTAATGATTATTATTTTTTTTATATATTTATTTGTCCATTTTTATTATAAAAAATTTAACAAATGTATTTTTTTTTTAAATAAGATTCTTAAACTGTAAAATGTATGCAATATTTTTTTTTTCATTCAAAGAAGATATTTGAGATTAAAGGAATTTAAAACCAAATACCAGAACTAAGGAAATCGAAACAGTCTTTTAACACAATATTTTTACATGATTGATTTCAATTAGCATCAAAAGCTTATTTAAACAATTTACTGCAGTTCTTAAAATCAGAATAAAGCATAACAGAAACTCATTTATTAACTTACAACAATATTTGTATTGATTAGAATAATTTAGACTTACTGCTTACTTTTATACTTATTAGGAATTTCAATTTTTGTTGAAAGGTATAGTTAAATTAGCTTTTCCTATAAGTTATTAACCCACAATAAAAATAACTGGCTCAAATGAGTTGCTTTCTTAAATTTATTATTTAAGCAACTTAGCTGTTTTTTCTTTCTTAATTCATTTTCCTTCAATACTAGCAAATATAAATATTCATTTGTATTTTACTATATCCTTAGCTAAGCAGTTTGAAAAGTGAAAAAGTAAAGGAAAAAATTAAATAGCTTGAAAGCTACCAGTTTTTCCTAAATATACATTTCCCAGTATGTTATGATTATATTTAAATACTTTTCATTTAATGTTTCTAACATTGAATTTTATATATATATGGACAAAATTTAAAAATAATCTAAATTCGAGAAATGTTTATTTTTTTAACATAAGTCTAGTTCAATCTATTTAAATTATTTGAAAATAGTCTTTAATGATTAAATATTATTCACATTTCACATGAGAATAATAATACTTTATATGCTTTAAGATGTAAAAAATCATTTTATTTCTGTTTATATTTTGTAATATTATTTGATAACATCATTTTAAATCAGTTGAATTAAAGGACCAGTGTTAAATAAATCCATCTTTTTGCATTATTTAGTTTATTAGTATTTAATTCATTACTTTATGGTGTAATACAAAGGGATTTAAAACTTAATCTTGAGTGAAAAAAAGTTTATATCTCCTTTTAATCATATTATATAAAGATATGTGCAATTCAATCTTTTTTAGTCACAAAATTTAGCTTAACTTGTTTAACTCTTTCCTTATATATATATCTGTAAGCATGTAAATATATTCTAGTAATAGTTGATAAATATTGAAGAGAAAAGACAGATAAAAACTATCTCACATGACAAAAACTTTAGGATTAAAATTTAAGATCAGAATTTATGGTTAAATTTAAGAAAATCAGTTATTCTCCTTCAAATTTTAAAGGATTTTTTTTTTACAGAATATTTTCTTGTTGCTATTTTGAAGTTTTCAAAAATTGCTTTGAAGAGCAGAATTCACTTATTGTAATATTCAAGGAAATGAGCAATGAATTCAACATCAAATAGAAAGATTATAAACAAAAAGGTCTTAGCTTGACTCTTAGTATAATCTTAGACGCACGTTGACTTCATTTTCTCAAATTAACTCAGAATCTAGAATATCATTTACATCAAATTCATTCAATATGAACAGATTCAAGTGTTTAAAAATTTTTCTAAATGATTCAATTTTTTTCCCCCATGAAAACAAGGAATCAAATGTGATTTTAAACATACCAAGAATACATTATATACAAAGAAAAGTGACAGATTGAATGTTTTAAGCTATTTACACTCACAACTTGATTTTTACACTTTTTGCTTTCCTATTTTTGGATTATATATTTTGTTTTCAATTCATTTATATAATTTCATGCTCATTATTTGTTCATTTCAACAATATTTGTGAAAAAGAATATGAATAGTATATTTATAGAATTTGATAGTACAATTCTAAAATGTGAATAAAACTATGCTTGCATTTTTTTCTACTCTTAAAATAAAGGAATATATTTAAAAGTTCTATAGGATGTCAAAAATCAATTTACTCTCTTACAATACTTTCTTTTAGTGATACAGAATAAATTCATATAAAATCTACTAAATAACTTCATAAGCTCTATTCATTTCTGAGTACAATTTTAAAGAGAAAAGTAACCGAAAGACAAGTGATAGAATTGATAATATATATGTCTCTAAACAAAAACTCATTTCATTTTGTAAATGCAGTCACTAAAAACCGTAAGTGTTAGCTCGTTTATTTTTTCCAAACTAAGCAACTCTGTTAAAATGCGTTTATTAAAAATTATTAATAAATAATGGGAATGATTTTATTTGCCGTAATAATAAATAATCTTAAATAATTTAATATTCTGTTTGAGATTTAAAAAAAAATAAGCAGACAGGAAGAATATTTGACAAATATAATTTAAAAATGCGATCAAATGTGTTTTCATTGCAAAAGATTTCTGCTTTTTTATTGCAAATGAATATGCAAACATTGATATTTCAGGGTTGGGTTTTGTTTATATCCCGACCAAACGAGATTTACTGCTCGTATAGAAGAAAAGAGAGGGATGTATGTGAACTTACCTGCACTTTTTTCGTTTGCCTCGAGTCCTTCGAAAGCCTTGCTGGTCATTTCGAAGAGGGCATCCAGGGGCGAGGCATTAGGGTTAGCAACGGCGGGGCTTTCGGGAGAATCACTCTCCGATCTCTCCGACCGCGAGTCGTCGTCTGCGGACCGGGGTCTCCTCCTCGACGCTGCCGAGCTGTCCAAGTCCCATGGTCTCACGATCCCGCGGACCTCGCTGGACAGCGTCCGCTGGATGGAGGCCGGCTTGTGGCTCAGGATGTCCTTAATGAAAAACGAGCTGAGGGGTTTGCTGCTGGGTGCCGGCACTGGTATCGGGGGTGCAGCTGGTCTGGAAGGGGCCATGCAAAGTTTCTTAATAGGTTTGAAGTATTCTTCATCCTCGGACACTGCTTCGACATCCGAGGACACCAGGTGATCCCCTTCTGAGGGTACACTGGTCACATCAATGTCCACATCTTCGTTATCTTCTTCCAACTCCTTGTCGTCCGAAGTGACCGGTTGAGGAGAAGGTACTTTCTCAGAGGACTGCGACTCGGAATCTGTCAGGTTGGACATGTCTTTGGAAGTTAGGAACTTTACCGATGAGAAACTTGATCAGTTCCAGTGATATCACACTTCAGTGACAGAAATGTCATAAAAAGGATTTTTAATCAAAGAAGTTGCACCAACGTGTTTGTTGTTATTGTTACAGCATTTTAAAATCCATCGAATCTCTGATGTTTCATAACATATTTTCAATTCTGTAGTTTAAAAACAAAATATTGGTTTCAGTTACTTGGAATAGTGTATGTGTAAGATCATGGATAAGATGGCAAACTATTGATAGATGGCTTGTTTTCTTTTATGTTTTGTGAAAAACATGAAACTCTTTCATCAAAATAGGAGTTAAATATTGAAACTTAACTGAATCAGAAAAATATCAAGAGTCATCAGCATGCAATGAAAAGCATGATCCTGACATCAACGCCTGAAGCTAAAATACGATGCAAAACAAGCCGGCGCGATCGGCAGTCTTGAATGGCACTTTTTCAAAAACTCGTTGCTTTGCGTCACGCGTTAGAGTATAGTTGATGAAATATGGCCTTTAAGCATCGCCTGCTGACTCGTCGGATAGCTAGGACCAAGAACCAGTCTTCTCAAAACAGGGGGAAAAGAAAGTTGTTACCCTGGTTAGGCACATAATCACTCAGTCACTCAAAGAGGCCAACCGGGACTTGACGGTTCAGAGTCCACCCACTCTCTTTCGCACCGCCTTCGTCAGCAGAAGCCCCGCCTTACTATTACAGAAATAATCCAATCCAGAAAGAGGCCGAGGAAGATAGACGGCTTGCGTCAGAGGTTGGAAAATGCTGTTTTCTCTTTTGCGAGTGATGAAAAAAATGTACATAGGGGCTGAACTGCGTGGAGCATGCGCGTGGTGAAGAAGAGTGTTGAGAACTGTGATCTGCAGACGAGACGTCTTTGAACTTTGAAAAATTAGGGGATGAGTCTGTGGTCCGCAGAGAATAGTTGACATCCTGTTTATGCCTTGATAAAAGGAGGGGGTTGGAAGGGTAGGGGAGGAGGAGAAGAAAGATTCATTATTGCCTTGAGGTGCGTAACTTGAAAATTTTCCATCCGTGAAAAGGATAATTTGTAAATGACTGCAAGAGTTTTATTAATCAATTAACTCTATTAATTATGTTTAAGTTAATGGGCAAGAAGTTTTGGGATTATTTTTCACGCAATTTTTCAGGAGTTGAAATTTGTTTCCTCTTTGTGATTTCAATTTACGTTACTTCATAAATATTCCCATTATATAATATTTCATTAAAGCTAGCGTGAATTAGTATTATTTTACAAAGATATGCATTTTTTTAACTCTAAGTCTTCAGTCAAGGAAATGCAAATTTTATTTTTGTTAAGATGTTTTTAGGGAATGAACTTTTACTCTTTTTCGCCAACATCATAAGATGAATTGTTCGAAACATTTAAAAAATACGTAAAACTTATTTAAGCATAGTGTGTTTAAAATATAATATGCACGAATTTTGAAAAAATAATTTTATTGATTTTTCATTAAAAAGTAAAAATTAGTTGATATTTTGATTTTAGTATAATGATAAAATTTAACGTCAGTCTTGTTTCACCCAGAAATTTCTCCCCCCCCCCCAAAAAAAATGATTTTCTCGAGTCATGATTTGCACAGAATTTGTGAGATTTGTTCATATTGGAACAAATGTCACGAATTCTGTACACTTTATTTTATCAATTTTGTTTACATTTATTTCAATATGATCTAAAGTAATATCTGTCCTCTAATAACCTGAGCAACACATTGATATAAATGTATCACATATTGGAGAATTTTAGTTTTTACTTTGGGTTTGACTTCCGTTTGGTTGTAGTCCATAAGTTGGAAAATGTTTTAAGATTTCCTAATATATTCCTTGATAGCAAATTATCGTTCGATGGGACTTTTTATAAATAGCTCGTAATAACGTATCGTAATAGATTACGCAGTAGTAATTCTGGGACACTCCTAATTACCCATTTAAAAAATATCTTCAGAGAGCAGAAACACAAAATTCACTTTCAGTTTCTCAACTAAGGATAAGTTTAATTCTAGGAGTTTAAACTCTGAAGCAATCATTTGACCAAGGTTAATTTATTATATCAAGATAAATATGCTTCACTATATTGTAAAAAATGGATAACCTCAAGAGATTCTTTGAGATTTTGCGAAATACAGTAACTTTCGCCAAAAGATGTAAGAAATTCAATAGTGACAAAGCTCAACAATTTGCAGGTTCCTTATGCGATACCTTCTTCATCGCTTTTTTGGTGAAGTGAAATAAATCGCAGTTTATTATATCGTATCAAAATCGAAGAACTAGAAAGAGTTATTTGCTGCGTCTGGAGTTTCTGAATCTTTTCAAAGTTACATTCCTTTGTTCCATAACACTTTCATTTGCTATGCGAATTTTACTGCTCTTAATTTATCTTTATTTTTTTACTAAAAGAAGTTTCTAAGTCATTGAATTCACATACAAACAGTCGCTCGCAGCCGCAGCAGAAGATGAGGATTGTGGATTTCAGAAATCCATTATGGTCTTCAAAAAGAAGAAAGACAGTTTATCAATGGATTATCATCTAATCTCTTGGTCAGAATATGTATCATGAGTTGTGGGCAAAGCGATTCTATGAACCTGAGTCTAAGATCTATTTTTCCTTTTTACTTCTTATTTTTTTTAAATTGTTTTCTTTAACTGATGAATGAATAAGAAGTGAGGAAATGTTAGTAATGAGAATTTCAAATTTGAGTTAATTGTTGCTTCCTTTATTTTGTTATCAGCAAACTAACTTATAAATTTCAATATGAGTTCTTGTCCTAGAGATTTGGATTCTCCTTTCTCGTATTTAAATCTAAATTTGAATGTATTTATGTTATATGTTATTGGAGAGAATTCAACTATAATAATAAAACCGTATCTATTAGTTTGGGCGTTATATGCTTGTTGCTAAATGAGAGTGGCTTAATTCTTGAATGTCTGTGTGCATACTGCTAGGAATAGTTCTTAATGGATGCATGTATCAAATACATGCTGCCATTAGAGTAACGGCTATATTTTACTTGAAAATCGAGTAAATGGGAAGCTTGCCAATTAAAATGTTTTATGTAATGAGGGCTAGAAAATTTAGAGATTTTATTTTACCCTAAAACACTAGATATGTCCTCATTAAACATGGAACTGAAAATTATACCTTCCATTCTACCACTTGTCTTGAGTTGTACGCATTTTCACTTGAGGGCTTCTTTCTTGATAGTCGATTAGTGGAAGAGGGATTCTTTTTCTATAATTATTATCAAATTTTATACTTAATATAGAGATTATTTAATAATTATGCATTTGCCAATATTCCTTGATATATATTCATCAATTGGATCTTGGACAACAGTTTAGAGTAGGATATTCATGAAATTTGATACACAAAGTGTGTTGTCAAATTATGCAACATGATTTGATAATATGAAGTCTTCTTTTATTTTTAAAACTGTTGTTGCTGTATAATAATGACATCAATATGTTATTACTGAAATATAGTAAAATTAAAAGTGATACTATCAAATTGTATTCAATTATTTGAAAATTTTAAGGTTTTATATTTAAAATGTTACTATTTTTGTATTTTATGTAAATATATTTCTGTTGAGTACATTTTTTTTCTTTTTATCTTTAAGCGTTGCGATAGAAAAATCATAAGGTTTCATTTATTTTAAGGGAGTTTGATGAAATACATTTTTTGCAATATTTTAGCAATATAAATTTTTTCCCTGTTTATATATAATAAACCATTAGAACATTCCAGATCTTTTTAAATTTATATATCACTAATTCATTCATCGCTGTTACAATTGATGCTCTCAAGCTGTACTGCTGGTTCTAAAAACCTAAACAAAAACTGTGACTTGCAAAGGCGTTGATTGAGACATTTTGCAGGTCTCTTCACGACTTACCAGAGATGATTGGTCTTGCTTTCCATAAATGTTACACGAAACATGAGGTAAAAATTACGGCCCATTGTGAACTCACTTTTCTATGGAGCGTAATAAAGTGTGCCTAAATAATTACTGCCACCGGTCAAACTGTTCAATACAACATTGCCTCCGGTTGCTAACGAAGATAAATGGATAGGCAAGGGGATAGGATCACTTTGTCGGGAAGCAGAACGGAGAATTGCAGCTGCTGCGGTGGTAAGCTCTTGGTGCAAGGGGGTGAAGTCTCCTTTTTTACAGAACGGAGAAATTGATTTAATGATGTAAATGATATTGAAAATAGTTTTATCCTCATCAATGATTTGTTTTTTTTTGTGTGATTTTTCTAAATAATGATCAACACATAATTAAACAATAATTCATACAGATGCAGATGCTTTATTGATTACTTAAGATAAAGAAGTGGTAGATTTTCAATATTTGTGTGATTCGTTGTTATAAAATTCAAAGTAGAAAGGTATAAATTGTGTTCTAAAATTGTGACAATCTAATCATAAAATAGTTCATAATTTATCATTTGAAAATAAGAGCTAATTTATCAATTTCTTAAAGAAAAGCAAAAAGTTAAAAGAGAAAATAATTTCCAAAAGTAAAGGCTTATTTATTGAAAATTGAAAGTACAACTTATAGAGTATCATATCATTTTATAATAAATATAACAAAAATAAAATAGAGTACATAAGAATTATTTATCATTGCACAGATTTTTTCCTAGTTACATCAAAATATATTGCAGATCATTATATTATTGCTTTTACAATAGAAAATAGAACAAATATTTAAATCATTGCTAATGATTGAAATTTAATATTGAAATAGTAATTTAAGCATCTCGAAATTACTGAATATTTAAAAAAAAATTATTTTCAGACAACATTTGATTACACGTCATCATTGCACAAATGATTTTTATATATTGATTATTTAACTCTTGATCAAGCTTTTAAAATCACAACAAAAAGCAAATCAATTCAATGTACTTGATATCATGAAGCATTAATCATTAATATGAGACACTTTGGAAGAAAAAGAAAACCAAACTCAGTTACCAGTTATGCGTGAGATTTTATGTTAAAAATTAAAACAAAATCAGATTTAAAAGATTAGCTAAAGCAAAATCCATAAAATTCCTAACTTGAGTATTAATTTTGATAAAATAAAACTGGATCAAAGAGCTTTATAAATTATAGTTTTGATTTTGATTTTATATTAACAATTAAAACAAAATCAAATTTGAAATATTAGCTAAAGCAAAATCCATAAAATTCTAAAGTTGAGCTTTAAGTTTGATGAAAGAAAATTGGATCATAGAGCTTTATTAATTATAATTTAACTAATGGAAAATTCAATGACTATCAAAAACCTTTATTCGTTATTAGGAAAGATTTTGTATGTTCTGAAATTAATTATAATACTAAGAGATCATCAATTGGAAGAAATGACAAAAAGACATTTAAATTGCTAAGAAATTAATAAAAAATGTATTTTTTATTGCCAAGAAAAATATTTTTCTTATGCATTCAATTTCTTAATTGTAAAATTTTTCGAAATTCTTCTGAGTAATAAAAGAAATAAATTCAATAATTTTATTACAAATCCTAATGTGATAAAGTTAGCAGTATTTTCATTGCTCAAAAATTAAGATGATAAATATTAATTAAAAATACTATACAATATTGAAGTTAATTTTTTACTCCGACTGAATACATTTTGCTTAAAAGAAATGATATTCTTTTAAGCAAAATGTATTCAGTTGGAGAAATATTAAAGTCACCAAAAGAGATAAATGATATTAATGTTACCAAAAATATTTCACAAAATTTTAAAAATTATAAATATTTACTTATAAATTATTTTGAAAGTTTTTTCATGAAAAGTGATTTATAGTAATTTCATATAAAAAAAAACTTAAGGTAATTAAATTTGAAATTCAAATTGAAAGTGATATAATAATTACAAAATAAAATTTTAAAGATATGTCCTTCTAGTTTTTATTCTCTTATAATTCCCACTCATGCTTTAACAGGACTTAGTTTAAATAAATCAAACAAAAATCAATATGTAATTAAGGTATCAACTTGCTTTTCCTCTTATGTACCTATTACTAGTGTGAAGTTCGTAAAATTATTTAGTTATTACTCATTTCCCATTCAAAGAAAAATGTAAAAATTTTAAAGGGTTAAAAATATACCAAAAATATAAATTTCGGTTTCACACATATAGAATTATAGTTAGAAAGTTAATCTGTCACAAATTTATTGATTTTCATTTGTTCAAAAAGAAAATAGTTTTGTAATTGCATTAGACGCTCGTTTCTACGAGCATCAAATTTACGAACACTCACGTTTTTACGAACTAGTGGCTATTCCCCAACCTGACACCATAGACATTATAATTTTAACTCCCATTTAAAAATTAAAGTTTTAAAAATTCTATTTTTTTACGAGCTTTTATTTCTAATTTAGTTATTCCTCTTTTTTTTCATATTTTTATTGATGTGACATTTTTTTAATTCTTTGTTTGATATCCTTTTCATATAATGCCTGAAAATTTGAATCATTTCTGAACAATGAAGTTACACTTACTGCATTCCAGATATTGAGGGAACAATAGTCGAAAACACATGGACATCAGCATTTGATCGGAATAAACTGTGCTACAGGCTTCATTTTCTGTGCTTCCCGTACGTAAGAACACAGAAAGGGAAAAAATTATTTTTTCTTCGCGGTATGCGAGAGCATAGAAAGGGTTAAAAACTTTTAAAAGTTAGTTCTCCTATTCTGTAATTGGTTTCGTTTCATTTGAACAGCTTAACAAATGAAGTTTCGTTTCTCGAGAGAGTATTTGTTGCAGTTGAAAAAACGAACATTTTTATCAGTTGAAGTAAAAGGGAAAATTCTGAAAGAAGTAGTCGAAAAAAAATATTAAAGACCAAATTTACCAAAAAATTTAGAGTTCCAAAGAACAGCCTCTCAACCCTTTTACAAACTCGAAAAAAATCCTTAAAAAAGGAAACATTACCAGGAAAAATTCTCCCTCTTGAGAATATTGAAGGGAGGCAGAACATCTTAAACTTGAAAAAGTTTTGCTGAGAAAAATGAACGCTCTTGTTGATGGCAATGTTATTAAAGAGAAATCCAAATGCTTTGCTGTGAAGCTGAATATAAAAGATCATCAGATGGTTAACTTCAAAAATTTAAAACCAGACAAACTCAGAGCTTTAAAAATTTGTGAAAGGGTGAAGTGGAGTCAATAAAATGAAAGCAAGTGTATTTTTAAGTAATCTTATTTTGCATGTTTCTTATATTGTATTTTTTCTAAAAGTATTTTATTTATAAAAAATATGTAGTTTGGTAAAAAAAAAATTTGAACTTAAGATTCAAATACATTTTTTTTTCTATTTTACGAACTTTCTTTTTTACTGTCTGTTTTACAGGTCCCTACGCATTTGTAAAGCAAGTGACTACTGTTTATAAAAATAAAGAAACTTTGACGTACTTTAAATTTTTACTATATATATGTAAGGAATTTAATTTATATAAAACAAAGTTTATATAAATGATATCTGATTTTTTATTTGTTACAAAAAAGTATCAAAATTCAAGTTATACATGCTTTTTAAACAGTTGTATAGCCGCCTGCTCCCTGACTGCTAATAGACTGTCTGGGTTCGAATCCCGGTTTGGGCAAGGGGATGTACTTTCTCTTTCTCTCCTGTCTTTGTCCTTTCCTTGTATGAATTGGGTATGAATGGTTGCCTCCCCTCTAAACGGGTACCTAACGTATGTGTGCATTACGGAAGTCGGACTCTACTCCCAATTGCGGTTCAGTTGAAAAAAAAGTGGAGCAGCACATCTATACTGCCAATCTGGCTGTCACTCAA
>JAPDSC010047198.1:0-15034 GCA_026290005.1 Latrodectus geometricus
AAAATTAAATACACAAAAAATAAAATAAGTGGAATAATTTACATTAATTTCATTTATCCTAATATATAATTACGTGTTTCCTTGTTTTTAGGAATTTTTATATTGTTACACGATAAAACAAGAATGAATGCATTTTTTTTTTTTGAAAAATATGAAATTCATATAATATTCCTTCTCATAATTAATTATAATAATCTCCTGTAATACTATTGAATAATTGTCTTTGAAAATAACATTTATTTTCAACTTTCCGGAACATTGTTGTGATGTACAGAGAAAATTTTGTCATTTTAGAATATATTTTAAAAGAACTGATTCACATTGTAAAGGACAAAGTTTTTGTTTCTTCTAACTAAACAATATGTTGTCTTTTCACTATTAAAGGGAAATATTTTAAACAAAGGATAGAAAGTGCCAGAAACGTCGAAATTCCACTGAAAACGAAGTATGTTTAAAACAAATGGAAAAACTACTAAAACTAAGCATTTTAAACTCCTTATAGAAAAGTCACAAATATTAAAATATATCATAATATATGGTAGTTTTTAACACACTACTTAAAAAGTTGATTAAATTTGAAACTATTTTTAATTCTTGTAATTTCATCATAAAGGGCTGAATTATTATAAAACTGTGAAACTAAAAGAGTTAAAAATTATAAAAATTGCTGATATTTGGAAGAAAAAAACCATTAAATAATATTTCTCAATTTTGAGACAAACTTAAATCTCTCTATGATTACATTAAGTAATTGAAATTTTTACAGGCAATCTACAGTAGGTCAGTGTTCACCACATATATTAGTACAATGTTAACAAATTGAACTTTAATCAATTGAGCACATATTTTTAAAAAATGCTTTATTTAATTTAACG
Source organism: Latrodectus geometricus (assembly GCA_026290005.1). Lineage (NCBI taxonomy): Eukaryota > Metazoa > Arthropoda > Arachnida > Araneae > Theridiidae > Latrodectus > Latrodectus geometricus. The sequence continues at coordinate 876 of JAPDSC010047198.1, forward strand.
TTTGGATATAAGCAGATTTCCTTTCAATGAATTCTTTCTAATATTCTTAATGCTAGAATGTACCTCATAAAAGAATATAATGTTACAATAAGCATGATTTTAAGAAGTTATTAAACATAATATTTTTTTGTTACAAACAAAGAGGATACTAATGCACTAACTTAAAACTTAATTTTGTGTTAATTCTGGCTTTAAATTAATCAAAGTTCATTTTAATGCATTCATTTTAATTAAAATGAATAATATTGTTCTGTGCTTTTTTATTTATTCTTAACCTTGTAATTTTTTAACCAGTTAAATTATTTAGAAGAAAACATCTACTTCTAAAACATTTTTTCTATAGTCCCCTTTATTCAAAGTATAGGAATTCATAGCTTAATTTACAACGGAAAAGGATTTAGAAAAATGGTTTTTTTCAAGAATATATTTAATTTTCCAAAAGATCTTTCATGCATAAGAAAATTCGTAAATTGGTAGATTCTACCCATAAAGAATATTTTCCCACTGGCGAAATTTCTTTTCAAAATTACTTTTAGAAATGTTCTATTTGGATTTATGAATATTCTAAGAAAAAATGCTAACAATCATACTTCTTCAAAAATATATGCTTTACAATTTTTAAATGTAGAATATTTATTTAAGTAAATCAATAGACTTGTTTATCTTTTTAATGCTTATTTTATAAATTGTTATCGACAGTGTATAGATAAAATGATCTGATTAGGCTGATCTGATCTTATTGCATTGTATTTATTCCCAATATTTGATATTAAAATACATTTCTTTCCTGTTTTTATTAAAACGTTTATCCTGTAATATCCTGTTATATCGTAATATCCTGTTTTTATAAAGTAAAATTTAATGAAATTTCTTAGGAAGTATTAAACAGTTGCTGGAAAAAGAATTAGGAAATAATTTCAAAAAATATTGCTCGTAATGTTTGGTAGGATTTTTCAAGCTTGAGTAACATTTTTAATAATTTCCATAAATGTTTTAAGAATCTCAAAAAAAAATTTCTGTTACAGGAAGTTATGTTCATTTTCAATGAAAATTCAGTTGTCTTTTTGTCAAAGTTGCTTTGACAAGAATGATTAAATTAAATAAAAGAAATATTTTAAGAAAATAAAAAAAGTTGACATACATTATGTACAAATTTTGATTACATGTAACTTGCAGGTTCTTTAAATAATTACATATGAAAATTCCAGTAAAATTCGATAAAAAATACTCGTTGCATTACCATGTATTTGTATTAATAAGTTATCAAGGAAGAACTTATAGATTATGCGTTGATGGAAAAATTTAATTAAAATATTTTTTCAAGTTTGGCATCTTATTAATATTGTAAATTAAATATTTTATTAAGTTCTCAGATTTAAGGATTGCTAAAGGCTTATACCAACAGTTTTTTCAATGGAGTAAAAAATCTGAAAATATTAAACTAAAATTTATTAAAATTAGTTGCACAATGTAGTAATCTGAGTTGTAGTAGAGTTGCACAAAGTAGCAATCTGATTATTTTTTAAGTTTATATATATTTATAGTTTTCTTTAAAATCGTGTAGGTACCAATTTTATACATTACAAATACAATTTGTGAAAAAAACAATTAAAACTTTAATGAATAAAATGTTTCCATTTAAATATGCATACAGCATTTTATATTGTTCTACATTTAAATACACCACTTTTATTTTTACATCAATTTAAAAGTATGAATAATTGAACGTATTAATAAGGAATGCTTAACATTTACAGACATTACTTTTTACAAAAATTATTTCAATATGCATGAATTTTACAAAACATTCTTCGCTAATAGCATATAAAATATATATAAAAGGACAAAGAAATGCATTATTTTTTACTTTACAGAAAGACAAAAATTACTAAAGTACTATTTCTTAAATACTATGTTTTTCTGATTTTCTAGTATTCGTTAAAATTTTTATTATTTGTAATAAAACAATGAGTACACAATCAGGTAACGTGAAACACAAAAGTTATTTTTAAGGGGAAATCATGATGCATTAACGTTCGTTTCAAAATTGCTGCAATGTTGAGAATAATCAAAAGCTTAATTTTAAATAAATATGGCTAAGGGAATATTTACATTAAATGAAATTGCAGGGATTGAAAATCTTAGGAATAGAGGAATAGCAAATAGATTTCTTCCTTCAGGCATTTAAAAAGTCTTGATCTGCACACACAGTCTAGTCATATTAGTGTGATTACCTGTCAAATACCAGAATAACCACCTTTGACAAAGCAGTTTGCTGCAAGACGTACAGGATCAGGGTCAAGTCTCTGAATGTGTTCATTGGGATGTTCAGCCACACCGACTCCAGTGCCGTGGCCATCTGCTGTAGATTATGCGGGTGAAAGCCCATGCCTCGAACAAAATGATCGAGATGGCCCCACAGATTCTAGATCGGATTTACGTCAGGTGAGTTTTCTGGTTTCCTGGTAAACTCAAGAAAATGGAAAACTCATCCTGTTACTCTTCGAACTACTCCCGTACACTGCTATCATTATGGCACTTCCCATTGCTCTGTTAGTAGATCCATCATTTTGATGGAAGACAATACGCATATTGAGGAAGTCATTTTCCTCAAAGAAATGGTGAAAATGTTTAAAATACGGACAAAAGTTTCGTGTGTTTAAATATGTACTTACTTAAATGTACTTTTTACCTCGGAAATTATAAATTGTTTTGTGTTTATTGTATTGATAATGATATGTCAAGTCTATCTTTAAGATCTGATCTACAGCTGTTAATGAGCATGAGCCTCTAGTTGTAAACTATTGTTTAAATAATGTGTTTTGTTGTGACTTGAAAAAAAAGAGTCTGCATGCAAAGAAAGGTAGCTTCAACTTTTAAGCTTTCTGTGTAAATAAATTAATTATGAAAAATTACCAATGTGATTTGATGAAACCTTGAAACAGCAAATATTTCCTACTGTTTATCCTCCATAAAATATTCTGTTCCATTCTTCAATTGTTTTTCTTTTGAAAAATTAGAATGAAGATATTAGCGTTAAAAATATCAAATCGTTCAGATTTCTTACTGTGAGCGTTGAGGAATAGTATTTAATTTCTCATTTTTACATATATGTTCTTTATTAATTTACATTTATGTGTATCTCGAACGTTTTGTAACTACCAATTCCTAAAATGCTTGGGTCCTATTTACTTTCGATATCACACACAATCGAATTTCCACGGATAAACTTTTTCTTTTGCTATTAAAGAGAAAAACTATGTTATTTCATTACTTGCTTCGTGCCATATTTTAAAATAACTGCATCTTAGTTTCATAAAACGTTTCATTATTATAATTGTTTTACTATGTCGTGACAATTTTTCGTACCCCCATGCACCTCCTTAAAGTTAATTAATTTTAGTTTCACGATCTTTATCTATTTTTAAACATAATAGAAATCAGTTAAGACAAGTCTATTGTTATAAATGTATTGGATTTTGTGTGTGTGTGTGTGTGTAATATCTGTATAAATATATATAACCTTGTATTTACGAACATTCTCTAATTCACGAAGTAATTCTTAACAGGGTCAAATAGTCCTAAAAACAATTTTAATTCTCATTTACGAACTTAATTCTTTAAAACAAAATTCTCTTTTTTTACGATATCGCTTTCAACCCTTTTTTGCTTGTGTTTGTTTTTGTTTTTTTATCATCGGATGCTTTATTCAATTTTTTATTTTATGGTTGAGTTATTGGATTGAAGATATTAATGGAGAATCTATGAATAGTGGAAAACTAACTGTGCAACATTAAGTATTAATTAAACACCATAATTTGGCTAGCCAGATGGCTCAGTATGACAAGAACATTGCCGATTTTCAAACAAAATCTCAGTGTCCGGTCCGGTTTACTTCATATCCCGGTAGAAATTAACTTTGATTTCATATATGAGCAAAAAAATAATTAAATATGAAGCATAAATATACTTTTTTATTTATGTATGTATTGTATGAAAAATTAAAACAATAAAAGTGTGATAGTTTGCTTTTATTAATAACATTATCACATCGTATCATTTTGTCTCCCAATCGAGACCACGCGAGAGGCTCTTCCAGTGAATTCAATATTGAGCACAATAGAGTGTGTAGCATTAGAGGGCTAAAAGAAACTTCGTAGCATGCTCACCCTTTCGTGCCTTTATAATAACATTAATTTTTTCCAGAATTATTTGATGATTTTTGAGAATTATTTAATGGATTTCATAAAAGATGCATTCTGTGATCACACCTCAGGGGTTTTGGAAACCTAGAACAGTTTTCATGTGTCAATCTGACCAAAACTATAGCTTTTGCTTAGAAAACGGTAATTCTACCGAAATTATTAATTTTGTCCTCATAAGGTACCTCACATGAAAATAGATAATGATCAGACGCTTGACAAAATTGTGCTTGCTAAGCAGCATTTGCAGGCAAATTGGAAACAATGGAAGCATGAAGAGAATGCCAGAAATTTGATTAATTCAACAGCAGAAAAATGTCTAAGTGCCTTTGACAACCTCATGAAGAATCACAAACAAGCCTCCAATTTGATTAAGATTGTTGTGTATATCTTCTGCTTACCACGGCACAAATTGAGAGAGTAATTTTTTGATAAAAAATGCATAGACTGATCATAAGAGTTTGAGGAAGGAATCTACGATTAAACACTTGATAATAACCACAAAAAGTAGTTTCGATTTTAAAATCGAAATGTAACTGAAGAATTTTTAACAGTAAAATGATATTAAAAATTGTTTTTAACTATGAAATTGATTTTTCAAAACATGCTTTTTATAATACTTACTTAATCTTTTTTATAGTATTTAACAATAAGAGCAGTGTAGAAAAAAGTGTGCAGATCTAAGAGTTATTTTACTATTTTACGAATTTCAAATTTAATAACTTTTTAACCGGTTTCAAAGTGTAAAGCAATAAACTATTGCACATTCATACATATAATTCACATTTAGATCGAATCGATATTAAACCTGGCATCAATGCCCGTGCAAAAATGTCTATATATTCAATTTATAAAATACATAAGTTATCTAAGTGCTTAAGAAAAAATTTATATTAATTAAGATTAAATAATTTAAAATTAAAAGCTACCAGTATAGTTTATACTACTAAGAAATTAATATAATATTTAAACTATAAATTCCGAATAACATTTCTGGTAGGTAATGTGTTTACAAAACAACATTTTTTCCAATGTAGTTAAGATTTTATATTAAATTAACTTTTTAACTTTATCTGTTAAACAAATGATTCACGATGATAGCTGTACCACATATAATTACGATACACCTTATATTTCATAAATTACTATCGTTTTTATTAGTACTCATATTATTGTTAATGATTTAAAATAAAATAAATGTGTTATTAAAATGAAGTATTTTATGATCGCAATTAATGCGCTTCGAAAATTTAAAGCTAAAGAGGAAACGTAATTGTATTTTATTTGATTTAAAATACATTGTATTTCAAATTACAATCATTAAACTACGTAAGACCGCGAATCAAAACCAAGTATTTTAAGAAATCTTTTAAATGTAATCTTTCTAATATAGTTGAAATATATTTTATGATTAAAATTCTGTTATTTGTGACAATACTTTGTTCGTCTTTATAAGAAATTGTACTTTACTAAGTTAAATTGTACTTTGGAGTACAACGATGCACTTTGATTTCAACAAAACCTCACAAATCCTTATGACCACAAAGAAAAACCAAATATTTTTTTTTAAAGTGAGGTCATTTTTTTGTATTCAAACAATATTTTACATATATATTTATTGAAATATATATTGTTCAGAAATAAGTAAAATAAAATTAAAATGTTAATTTTGGAAACGAAACTTCTTAAATGTTTTATGTGATAACTGCATTTAAAAAAAATTTAACCTCAAGAAAACACCTGCTAACTTATGTGTTATATTTAAAAAGTGTACTGATCCAAGATATGATCCTCGGGTTGGGTTAGGTCGACTCAGCTTTTCAACACTACAGTTTATCAATAAAACTGAGTGTTAAGCATGATTGGGAACTAAAACTGAGGTTTTCATGTTAGTCTTACCACAAAACCGAAACTTATATTTCGCAGTCTTGGGTCCTCGGTCAAGAAACCAGATCTAAATGCTTTGGTCCTTGGCTGTCATACCATTGAGTTTAGTTTACTTAAATAGCATTTATTGGGTATTTACTGGGAAATAAAATTTATAATTAAGTATGTTACGTGGGATAGAAAACACAATTGTCACAGAAATATTCAGCCTCAAAATGAATAATATCAATTCAAAAAAAAATTTTGTCAAATGAAAAAGAGCTCAATGATAAAATTTCTACCAGCTGGCTATGCTAAATGCGAGAAGGTGCATTGACCATACTTGAAAAATTGTAAGGAATTCTAAAAAGCTAAAGGTCCATTATTTTATCGGAGCTCGATGTTCAAGGTATAACAAAATTGTCCCCAGTTCATAAATCTTACTATTTAATTCGAATACATAATTAAACAAAAATTATAGCTTTAGAACTCTGACACAGTAAAATAATCCATAACTACACTCAACAATTAATGAATAGATATTTATTTCCTAAAAAAATCATGTCTTTCACAATAGAAAATTAAATAAATCAGGGAAACAAAAGCTAGTAAATAGATACATAGCAACAATAATGACAAATCATTTGTCTTCAATATTTTGAAGGCGGTTAGGTTTTTGAAACGAAAGTTCAACTATGGAACTTTACGAATGATCATAACATACACATATTTCCATCTCTGAATAAGAAAAGGTTTTAAAATTAGTAATTATGACCCATATAAGTGTGAGCTATGGTATATCTTGAAGGAAAATGTTGCACAGGTTACATCTAAACATTTTCTACCACTGCTGTACTCTTCAGCTCCAACATTGTATTTCAAAAATAATAATAAAATTATACTAAATGTCGTATGCATTCTACTCAAAAATGAACAATTACAAATTTTATTACGATCCAAATTCAAAGAATTTATGAAATTAAGCATATCTTGATATTCCTTCCTTCGAATATCATCAGATTCTAATGAACAATAATATATAATCATTTTAGAAATTAAACATGCAATATTTCCATTTATTTAATTTTTCAAATTTTCATGGAATAAAATTTAAGAAAAATCTTAGTTTTTTTAATTATTTTCTTAAATAAGAAAATTCTTTATTTCATCAAAAAAACAGAGTTTTAATTTTTATCAGAAAATTCAGTGACTAAAAATAAAAATAATTAGGTTACTTTTTCTATTTTTCTTTTCTTATTTTTGATTTTTTCTAAATATAAATCACATTATCTCATCATCTTTTTTTAAACTGATGTGAAACAACAATTAAGGGTAAAAATATTTTTTACTTTAAGCCATGAAATAAAGTAAGAGGCTTATAAACTTTTACAACCTCTTGGAATTTGCTTCTATAAATCGTATCATTGCATTTCTATAATAAACCTAAAAACTTTTATTTGATACTTTTCAAATTAAAATGTTTATTAAAAAATGTTTTGTGTCTCTAGTTATTCAAAATTTTGAATATCAAATGTAAAGTATAATTTTTAAAGAAACTAAAATTCCTGTAATTTAAGCAAGAATCCACTGAAATGTTTAAATAAAATCAACTTTTATCCTTTTTTATTCAAGTACATTTTATGACTTCATAATGGTCTTTTCATAGCTTTTTTTTTTTACAGTTATATTTATCCTCATAAAATCTATCTTAGGAAAGCTGAACTTGTGCACTATTCAAAAAAAAATATCAAATGATAATTTTTCTTCCAGACTTATAAAAAATTATGCAAAAATAGAATTCTTAAATGTTTTTCCTTGTTACCTTTTTTATTCTTTTATATACCTAATAAAATATCATTTCTTTTTACAACCTCACAACTTATACTGGTTTAAGTCTTAAAGTGAAACTCATTTTTAAAAAGCATTTTAACTGAAAAGTTGTTTATTTTTATCTTTTTTTTTCATTAGTAAAGCTTTTTTACACTAGAAAAACTACAAATATCCATCGAAATGTGATTCGTCATCCCTCTAATAAATCAATTCCATTTATCATCAAATTTTATTCTTGTAAAATAATTAAACTCAAATGATTTTGAAACAGTTATTCAAAGGTAGTAACTTAAAATTAAATTTGTTTTCATGAAGATCGATATTTTTCAAAGATTTATTAGATTATTTAAATGTTTAATAACAGAATTTTGATGATGTAATAATCTTAAATCATTATGATTAGGTAATAATCTTAAAAGTTTAATTCAGATTAAGTGATATGAAAGTAAAATGTTCTAGTTCAAATATTTCAAGTAAAATAATTTCTGCATTTCAACTTTACATTATTATTACATTTCTATTCATATTTTTCGTTTAAATTTAATTAATTTAATTTTGTAAATTAAATTTAATTTTGTAACCATATTTCAAAACATTTTTCAAACATTTCTTACATTATTTCAATGTATGTTGACAAACATTTTAATGTCATCCACTAGTAAGCAATACCTAAAACTTTTATTTGGCAAAAAAAATATTGAAGTATTTAGTGTTAAGTTTATAGATTTCTGGCTATATGTGACTTTTTGTTTGTTTCTTTTTTCATATCAATAAGGAAAATTTTGAAACTTGTTCATTAAATATTGCAATGTTCTATGATTGCTTTAAGCAACGTATACGTTAAATGTATAGAAACATTTCCTTTTTCTTTAAATGTAACAACTGTTATTCATAACTCGTTATTCTACAATTTTGTGCTTTTTCTTGCTAATATCATCAACTTATCACTTCGTGTCGTTTAAACAAGCGTGTGATCTCATTTCTTATAATCATTATGCGCCATAACACCTGTAACTAACAGATTCTTTTATAACCAAATTAATGTTTTTTGTAATTATAGAGGCTATTTACTTTAACTACTGGAGACAACATTAAGTTTCATCAAGTTTAATGAGAGAAAACCCGACATACATTATTTTAATATTTCTGAAACACATTTCTGGTAATTACTTTAATTAAACTCAAAGCTTTTTACCTTTTAAGTAAAATTTAAAAAGGAATTAAAAATTAAATTTTTATTTTAAAAAATTAAAATTTTTAGTAAAAATTTTTGTAAGCATTAGGTAGAACTTAAATATTTTATGTAAAATTATATATTTTATAATAAAACTTAAAAAATATAAATAAATTATTATTAAGATTGTTTCATTAAATCTTTTTTATAATTTCTAGTTATACAACAAATAATAATTAAATAGTTTTATAATTTTTATTTATCAAAAATTTAGAAAAATTTTAAAAATAATTTACTTTAATTATTTTTTTTAATTTGGAAAAACAAACTTTAAGCTGTAAATTTGGGAAATACATAGTAATGTTAGAACAACTAACAAGTTTATTTCTCTTGCAATTATTTTGCTTTTTCAGCTCCTTAGAATGATGTCATATGATGTTGCACTTTCAATAACAGCTAGTGTCGTTTTGAGTCAAACCATAAAGAGAGCAACTCCATGACAGTTGTGCCGAACTATCACTGTCCACGGATAGCTCTCTTCATAATATGGACTCTGTGCTTGAAAATTGGAACATTCGAAGAGCGTCTGAAAAATATTAAGAAAAAAATATTGCTTTATTTTTAAAAGATAAAAAAATTATAACTATAATCATATCAAAATATTAGTTTGGGGAAAAAGTAATCCATTATTTTTTCGGTAGACGTCTGTAGTGATCGATATCTCGTGAGGTATCTATCAAACGATTTCAGATTTATGCTCGTTGGAAAGGTGACATTTGACACTAAAATATCCTCTTGCGGTTTTTTGTTTGATTAATTCAGTTACGAGTACAAGGTTTTAAAAAATGGAAGACAACAAACAGAAAATTCGATACATTTTCGTTTTTCTCTTGTAACGGCGAAAAAGATTGCCAGGTGGCTAAAATTGTGAAAGGTGTTTATCGTCCTATATAAGACTATAACAACCAGTTACGTACAATTTTTGTTTCGTCGATTCCGTTCGGGTATTTTTGATGTTAGAGATGCACCTCGCATGTGTATACAGCATCGTCGAAAATGTCTATAAAATATCAAAAATGATCGAAGTTAACCGCATGTCAGCAGTCGTAACGCGCAAGACCTAAAAATCTACGAGAAAGCTGTTTTGAACCTTCTTACAAAGTGAATACAAAAGAAGTTACATAAAGTTCACATAAAAATAATGGATTTCTTTTTCCCCAAACTAATATTAGTTTAAGAAAAATGGTAAAACTAAAGGAGTTAAAAATTATAAACATTGAAACGCAGATATTCGAAAAAAAGAAGAAAAAAGGAACGCAACGCTGCAACAATTAAATAATTATTCCTAATTCTGAAACATTTCACTTCAATGAGAAGAAAGCAATTATCTCATCATAGGTAATGACAATTTACTTACACTAACATCACTATTACCCGCAGTATATAAGTACAATATTAACAAATTGAATTATATATAATTAAAAAAAATCAATTTATTTAATTCTGATTTAAATTAGTGGTATCATTATGCAAGCATTTTTTTATCAGAGTTATAAAATTTAAATCGAGGATAAATACAGATTTCCTTTCAATAAACTATTTCTAATAATCTTAATACTTGAATGTACTTCATAGAAAGATATAATTTAATAAAAAGCATGGATTTTAAGAAATAATTAAACGTAACATTTTTTGTTAAAAAAACAAAAAGAATATTAATACACTAACAAAATTAAACGTAATTAATTTTGTGTTAGTCCAGGCATTAAGTTAATCAAAGTTCATTTTAATGTACATTAATTTTAATTAAATGAAGAATACTTCCCTGTGCTTGTTCTTTATTCTTACTTGTGTATTTTTTAATATGGTTAAATTATTTAGAAGAAAAATGTTTCTTAAATATTTTTTTATTATGACCTCTTCTTTTCAAGGTAAAGACTTTCATAGCTGAATTCACAACTGAAAAGGTTTTAGAAAAGTGCTCTTATGCAAGAATACATTTAATTTTCTAAAATGTTTTCCATGCATAAAAAATTCGTAAATTGAAAGATTCTACCCGTTAAGAATATTTTCCTACAGGCGAAATTCCGTTTCAACATTACATTTTGAAATAATGTATTTCGATTTATGAAGATTCTGAGAAAAAAATACGAACAATCTCATTTTTTCGAAAATATGTTTTCCAATTTTTAAATGTAGTATATTTATTAAATAAATTAATAGACTTGTTTATTTTTTAATACTTATTCCATGAATTATTAGATTTTTATCAACAATCTATAAGCTATATGATCTTTTTAGGTTGATCTTATTGCATTGTATTTGTTGCCAACATTTGCTATTAAATTTAATTTCTTTGCAGGTTTTGTAAATAAACTTCAATGAAATTTCTTAACAATGCTGAAACATTTCCTAGCGAAAAAGTATTGCGAAAGAATTTAATGAAATGTTATTCAAAATATTTCATATTATTGAAAAACATTTATTCCATTAAAAATTTAAGAATCACAAGAAAATTCTGTGATTAAAACTTATGCTCATTTTAATAGAAAATTCAATTAATAATTTCAAATATTGTGCTTTTGTCGAGAAGTTGCTTTGAAAAGAATGGTAAAATTAAATAGGTTTATTTAAGTAAAGTTAAAAGAAAATAAATATGAAATTACAAAATTTAGAAGTATTGTATGCCTGCTACATGCAAGTGTTTAAAATGACTACACATAAAAATTTTTCTTGTAAAATTTGACAAAAAAACACACTTATTTTCATCGCAAAATAATTGTATCAATATTTAATCAAGAAAGAATTTACAAATAACATGTTCATGGAAATAATAATTTAAAGATAAAATTTATATATCATATGTTGATCAAAAAGTAAAGTTAAATTGAATTTGCCTTTTTGACATCTTATTTATAGTTTGAATTAGATACCTTATGATGTTCTTTGGTTTAAAGATTGGTAACTATATAAATCAATATAGTTTCCTTAAAATAAAATTAAAATATGAAAAAGTTATAACTTATTTAAATTACCCAAAGTAGTAAATTGATTATATTTTAAATAGATTAGAAATTGAAAATAGTTATAATATTTATAAGCATATATTCAAAGATTCAAAAAAATTTATTTAAAAATTTATATGCACCTATTTTATATACTACCAAAAATATATATCATGAAAAACAAACTTAAAGGAATATAAAAATAATCTTTAGCATAGAGAAAGGGATGTATGTTAAACATAGCATTTCATAATGTTCTCTATTTAAATACACAGATTTTATTTCTACATCGATTCAAGATTATGAATATTTAACATTTATATACATTCATATTTAATGAAGATTATTTCAATATTTATTCATACTTACAAAGCATTCTTCACCAACGGTATATAAAATGTTCAAAAGAAAGACTGGAAATAGAACGATTATTATTTTTTTTTACTTTCTAGTATTCTTTATAATTTGTTAGAACAGTACTCTTGGCGATTTTCCGACGTTCTGGCACTTTTCCAATATTTGTGTGATTTTTCCACAAATAAAATTCTTGGAAAATATTTTATGCAAAAGAACTGAAATATTTTTACAAGTAGTCAGAAAAAACACATTAAAATATCTAAAATGTCCTACTAAGTACGATTATTTTAAAGGATGTAATTGAAAATTCTAAGCAATATTTTTATAAAAAGTATCCGGGAGTACTCATTAACAGTAAGTAACGAATATTTTTATTAGTTTTTATAGGAAATTGTAATTGTTCAAGGAAAAATAATTCTTTATTGATCAATTTCTACGAAAATATTGCATTTACTTTAAATCTGATATATATTTAGTATTGTAGTAAAATTCAAAAATTTTATTGTGATTATATTTTTTTATATACATTAAAATCAACAATGAGTACTGTGTCTTGCACTTGCTTAAAAAAATATTCAAATTAATTAAACTATTTTTAACTAATATTTAAAAATAGTTTTAATTTTTTAATAATTGTGAGTACATTAATTATTTTTTAAAACTTTAAATTTTTTAGTAAATAAATATTTCTGAAATTTGATGACAAGAAAAATTGTTATTCCTTTCACAATGAAATAATTTCGTGCAATCTTATTGCATTAATGATAGTAAAAAAATTTCTTATTTAAATCAAATTATAAATTATCTAAAAGCACTTGTTCTAAGGGTCTTGAGACTTGGACTTGGTCTACAAACACTCAAGTAGATTTAAAGATAAGTTTATTTCTGATGATACAATCTGTTCTTATTTCTTCTCAGAACGTTCTTAAAAAGATAAAAATAAATTCCAATTTAGCTATTTCAATGTAATGAGATAAGAATAAATAGCTATTAAAGAATTTCCTCAAATATGTTCGGAAATTGGAATGTGATAAAATATAATTTTTTTATAAAATTTTTGATTTAAAAAGATACTATGATTTAAATTATTATTATTTATTTTTGACTTAAAAAATGCATTTACCATGCAAATATTGCTGTAATAAAAATATTCTCATATTCAGATAAATAACTTTCTATGTGGTATACGATATTGATGAGATAAAACATAACAAAATTTAAAATATTTACATGCCTTTATATAAGACTCAGTAAACGAGAGTTGCCTTGATATTTTTGAGAAACAAGCAGCCAGCTTCTAGGATATTTTTAATTTAAAATTTTAAATACAAATAATTTTCTACCTGCAAAACATTTCATATAGGCAAGTAGTTTAAAGTAGAAGAAATTTTAGAATAAAATAAAAAAGTTCATATGAAAACATTATAGTACTATTTTCTTATCTGGATTTCAAATTCAAATTCAGATAATTCAATCAAATTCAAATTCAGTGCTGCTAAAGTTTTTTGTACCAAGCTTATCGTGTAATGATTTTAAACTTAGACTCAATCAAGAAGGATGCTTTCAGTGTTTACAATTAGCATCTAGAAATGAAATTCGGCAACGTGCTTTTATTTAAAGTTTGCTAAATACATGAATCCTTAATAATATATATATATATATATATATATATATATTAATATATATATATATATATATATTCAAATGGTTTAGAAATTTCAAAGA
>JAPDSC010047201.1:0-18954 GCA_026290005.1 Latrodectus geometricus
TTTGAACATCATTAAAAACTCGAATCGCTAATCTGAAAAGTTTTAACTCATCTATTATAGTCATCTACATTCTAGGACATATTCTCAATTGATTACAATTTCCTTTTAGGCATATACAAAATATGTTTCAGGGAAAATTTCAAAAATAAAGAAGGTGTTTGACTAGCAATATTTAAATTTTTGGCATCGAGTTAGGAAGAAATGTCTAGAATATGGGATATACAAATTGTCATCATTCTAGGTAGAAATCATAAATGATGATGTTCATTATATTAGTTGAAAAATGATATATAAAATAATTTTATTCAGTTTTATTCTAAAAACGAGCATAATTTTGTCATCATTCACCAATGTCATCATTCGCCAATCATTCGACAATGATTTTTTGTCATTGCTTTGCTTTTTCTTTCATTTACTGTGTTTTTTTCTTTGAAAAATAGAGAAACTCATATTAATGCAAAAATAATAGTTTATTTTCTATGAATTATTTTCAGTATCTCATTTTCATTTTCTTTTTCAATCAAGAGTCTTTTTATTCAATGAAAATTGGATTATAAAGCTATATTTTTTTTACAATAGCATGTTGTAGAAAACTCTTTCTTATTTGTTTTAACTATTTCATGAAAATTTTTATAAATTACGGAATTAACATTTTGATTTTAGTTTTTTTTATTTATCATAGTTATTTTATTAACTAAACAATATATCAATTCTGATATATTCTTCTGAGAAATCATAATAATATTTTTCATTTATAATTAAGCCTTTGTGCATCTAATAACTATTATGCTAAATATTTTATATTTTTGCAATTGTAATATAATACTTCATCAATATTTATATTCTAAATTCAAATATTTCTAACTCAAAACTTATCATACAAATATCTTTTAAATTAACAAAGTAATAGTTTTTTTCTCTCCTAAATAACATTTTTCTTATTTCTATATTTAATCTTATTCATATTTTCTCAATAACATTTATTTTATGGTATCTAAATTTAATATACTTTCTAGAATTATATTTATATATACTATGAAATACAAAATATTTTATTTATGTTCAGAACAAGTTGTTTTTGTGGTTGTGGGATTCTATATTTGTATATTAACAATTACATTTAATGTATTTTAAATAATTTATAACTATCTCTTGTAATTATAGCTTTATAATTATTTACTTTATAATTATTTCCATTGTATTGAAGATTTTGGGAATTTTTTATTTGTAATTTAATTATTTTCATATTATTAAATAAACAATTTCAGGCTGCTTTCTTTTTTAAACATCCTATTCTCCTCTGATACAGAGCTAAAAAGATTTGATAATATCTTTATTTTGTATCTTTATTAATATCTTTATCTAAAAAGATTTGATAACATCATTATCTTTCTATCTTTAAAATATTATAGTAATCAATGGAGGATTTCTTTTTAAATTGAAAAAACTTAAAATCTTTGATTTTAATATGCTTAATTGAATTTACATTCACATGTATAACATATTCATTTTTCCGTAATGTACTTTATTTGATTTTTCATATATGAAGGTTTTATTTATACTATTTCTTCTGTTTTAAATTATTTCAGTGTTATACTTATACATTTGCCTTTGCAACTTTTTTTTATCATGGTGTGTGTGTAATCTTGTATTTATGTGTTTAATTATGTTAATTATATGTATGTATATATACTTCGCTTTTAAATTAATCTAAATTAAACTATTCAGCTAATTAATAATTAGTAAAGGTACTTTTACGACAAAAGCAATTTTCATTCAGTTATACATAATAATGAGAAACAATCTCAAAATAACTGTCTCCCAAGAGATATTTGTATAGGGGAAATAATGAATATTTCCTAAATGGTGTTCATATTGATAATGCTGCTTCACTACACTTTTGGAATGATTGTCAAATGAGAAGTTAGTACAACATTCTGTCGTTTCTCACGTATCAGAAAATGAACGTTAAATACAGTCATCAACTCTATTACTTTGGAATAAGTTGCTGTCAAAATGATATGCAAATTATAAAGTGTTCCTATCAAGGATAATAACATGCAAATATAGAATTAAACTTTTTGTTTCATTAGTTAATACAGCCTTTTTATTTTATGTCATATTTATTTTTAACTATAACATTGCTTTTATTTCATATATTTTTATTTGCTATTTGTTTTCACATATATTTCCCTTATTTAATCATAAATGATTACATTATTAAAATAATTTTAAATTGTGTAAAGTTTGTATGTGTTGGAAAATAAATTGTTTTTTTAATTATTATATAAATTAATTATTATGATTGTATGTGAAGTATTTATTATTTATTAATGCTTTAATGAAAAAATAAATAAATGTTTTACAATTAACGTGAAAATCAGAACATACTTCCTTTTTTATAGCAATATATCAATTTCAACTATTTTAATTGTGTCATTGGTAGATTTGCGTAAATGAGAAAGGTTATGAAATTTTTATAATATATTATAAGTATTTTTGAGCAATAAATACTATGAACCAACAAATTAATCAAGAAATTTAAAAGACGTAATAATATATGTTAAAAGCATTTTTTTGCAGAACTTTTGAAATTGTTAAAATATCTCCACCATTAAATAGAAAAATGACATTCTTTATTATAAAATTGATTTGTCTTACGTAGCCAATTGTAATTAATTATTTTTTTGTAATTTTAACTGCTCTCTACACATTAATCATTGACGTGTTCACATTAAACATGTTATTCGTAATTTAATGATATATTATTTACATTATGTTATTATATTACTAATATTTTAGTATTTCAAATTAGCTTCACCAGCCAAAGTATAGCTTATGTCTACGAAGTCTGGGCTAAATTATATGCATTGTAGGCAGCGTGAAGGCTTAAAACTGCTATAAGGTATTTATATCTCACAGCATAAGTATGCTTCATTAATAATGAGCTATGTTCAAGATCACAAGGAAGAAACAGGAAACTCATCATCAACTACACTAAATGAAATGTAGGTTTCATTAGATAAGAGTAAAAGGCGATATTAAAGCATCCATCTTTTATTGTTCGACAGTAACTGGGAATAAATACCGAACATACCACTATGAAGAAAATTGTCCTGCCATTTGTCCGCAATAGTCTGGAATTATTGATTTTTATTATCCAGAGAGGAGAACTATTGGGTATTAGTTCTCAAACACAGAACGTAAAAAAGATTTGTACTTAAAATTGTTATAGCTTACATCCGTAAAGTTTTAATCACACTAATGCTTTATATTTAGGTTAACAATTTAAGACTAAAGTGAAAATTTTGTGAGCAGAGTAAATTAAAGTATTTACCTGAGCTTCAACTAACAAACATTTTCAAAAAATCTGATATATTTATTGGTAGCTAGAAACATTTCACGCGCGCACGCGCGAAACAATAAAATGGGTTATCTACCTATTTTATTTTAATCTTCAGTCATCGATAATCTATAATAACAAATTCTAAAGCTTCTAACATTATTCTTGACATTTTATCGTACCTCTGTAATTAAAATGTTCTATGAATGTATCTGAACCAAAGTGTGCATCATTAGTAATCATACTTTCCACAGTGTGATACTTTGGATCAAACAAATCCGTTCGTGTCGTTTAAGGTAAAGTTGTATAGATATTTTGTATAAATTAACTGTTATTTACTCTTCCTCATTTCTTATTGATACTAAATTTATGCTCAAAAATACAACTTATTAAACTGCTTGAAATGCAAGTAAAATTTAAGTTATTCCTGCAATATATAGAAAAAAAACTACTAATAAATACTCTCAAATAAAAAAGAGGAGTCCTTTATTTTGAATTAGCTAAGAGACTGTACTCATAAATGAAACATAATGAAGCCTTCTAATTTTGTATCCACATCCTTTTTCATAGTTAAATTCTTAAAAAAATACTTTGTAGCATGTTAAAATTTAATATTATTTCAAAAATGCGTACTAATGAAAATAATGGAAGTAAAGGACAGATATACTTTCTTTTTTAACTATAAAAGTTTCTGTTTTAAAACTATAACAACTTTCACTTTCAACGAGTATTATAAATAAAAATATATGAAAGAACATATACGCATTGAAGTTTCGTTTTTTATTAATTAATATCATTATTTAATTAATGATAAATAAGAAAGAATAAATTCCAAAACATGAAACAAATTGAAAGAATTTTTAAATAGTTCAGAAAGGGAAATAAATATGTACAAATACAAAACATAACATTATTACATTGTTAATATCATTACGTTTTTATTTGTAACTAGCTGTACCCATTCACACGTTGCTGTGACTGAACAAAAAGGCAGTTTTGATACCTCAAACATAATTTATTAATGATCAAATGTATACAATATATCAAAAGGAAAACTAACAATAAAATTATTCCTACATATGTGTCATTTGTAAACAACATATATACAAAACATAGATATACATAGTTGAAATTAGAATAAACATGCTTCTTCACTTGGGATATTAAACAATATTGAAAATGAATTTCAATTGAACAGTAATTTTGCGATTATTAAATATCATCATGAAATGAATGATGTTTGTTTACTGATGGTGAATTTTATCTTAGTAGTGTTTGTAAATATACAACATTTTTGTTTTTCTATCTGGTGCAAGAACAAATAAGTTTGATGGTTTTCCAACACTTGAACACCAAACGTCCATGTGAGAAGCATGGATTTATAAAATTTAATCCACATACGTGAAATGATAGTCCCTATGCTTTGTCAATGGTCATTCCCAAGTCTAGTCGTAGAGGAAACCCTAGTCGTTTGAATTCAAATGGAGTATCTGTCGGTATCATGGGAATGCGTGGTAGTTGTACATATTCCCCTCGGTATTTTCCGTTTAAAATGGTTGCTTCAATTATGTTATTCATTAATTTTTTTTTTTTACTGATAGCCTAGTCCCAATGTATAGCCGTGGTGGATTTATATTTTGTAGAAGGGTGATTGGGGAACCAACTTTCAAACATAAAATATTGGGTGGCCTTCCTGGTAGATTCAATGAATTTAAAAATTCTATTGGATATTTAACCGATTCATCGGGATAGACAACAGTATCTATGGATTTATATGTAGTTTTTTCATCAGATATTTTATTTTGAATTGTGTAGTTTATTGAATTCACATCAATGTGTTTGGCTGCCAATATAGCACGCTCATTAACCCATTGATTATAATTATAATTCTGCGGTAAATTTGAAAATACTTTGTTATTCAATTCATCAGGGGATTTCACAATGGGACAAAAACTTTCTGGTAATCTAATATAGTTTGTTTATTCGTTTATTTCCATTTTACCATCCCCAATAATAGTTTTGCAAGTCGTTCAGAAGATTCATCTTGTTGTAATTGAACACGCATATTGGTCTTTAAAGATATTTTCTCCACATACCGCCATAACATTTATGATTTGAGACATGCATTCAATTCATGTGCACGAGTAGAACGTGGTATAACTGGTAGAATTTGTCGAAAATCACCAGCTAGCAAAATGAGTGCACCACCATAAAGCTGTTAATTTCCTCTCAAATCTTTTAATCTGCGATTGAGTGCTTCCAATGATTTCTTGTGCCATGGTGCATCCATCCCCTATTATAAGCTGACATAATCTTAGTATTTTTCTTGTCCCAGAATATTTGCTAATATTACATGTTGGAGTTTCATTTACCACGATATTTAATAGAAATTTCAATTTCAAATGTGCTGTTCGACCACCGTCCAAAAGATTTGCTGCAATACCAGATGATGAAATAGCAAGCACAATATTATTTTGTGATCTTATAGTTACCAGAATAATTGAAATGAGAAAAGTTTTGCCAATGTCTCCAGCTGCATCTAAGAAATATAAACTACAACTCTTGTTAGATATCAATTTTATAGTTGTGACATATGCTGTTCTTGTTCTAATACCAATTTCGGAAGATTAATTCGAACTTATGATTGTATTCTTTTACCTCGAAGTGTGTTTTTCGCTGTATATGACTATTGAAAATATCATTACCAGATATATTTGGAGCTATTATTCTCAATTCTGCCAGTGATTTGTTGGTTATTGTCAAACATATATCCTCAATTAAAATCAATGCTTCATTGTATAAATTTGATGTAAATTGAATTTTGGGATTAGCATTTATTTTACGCATGTGATGTAAAATGTCTTCACTCATACAGTCCTTATATTTTTCTCATCAAGATCCTTTGATTAGCCGAAAAACATGTAGTTAGTATGATGGAAAATAGTGTACGTATCTGATGTGGTTGAACTATATTAGAAACATCAGCGAGTGAAATATTCCAATAAGGATCGTTTTCTAAGTGACTTTTTTTCTGGTAAGACTCACGAAATGTAGCACACACATGGCTATTGACTGTCTCTTATTCTTGGAAAGATGTTGGTCCACGATCATTCATTAATGATAACGAACATGCATGATGTCTTGGGTTGCTTTCAAATGTGGATGGTAAAATGACCATTTTTCCCAATTCATTAAGAATGCCATCATTTACAACTGCATCACGTAAATTGATATACTCTTCAGAACTCAATTTGACTCGGTTTAGTTGTATACAAAGGAGTTCTTTCTATTTTCACTTTCTACTTTTGCATACATGTCAACAACGTATTGACGAAATAATTGTCCACATTTCAATACATGACTATCAGCATTCTCACAAATTATTGTTTGATAGGCATGATAATTCATAGCATTGACCTTTTTGTTAATGTCCACATTAGTTGTAGGATTTCTCATATTAATATTAAAATGATATCCATCCTCTCCTTACCAAACAGAATGCGATACTGCAATGTATCATATGAACGATGTGATTCTGATACTTGTTGGATATCACCATTTCTACCATGAAGAATTATATCGCGAGCATTAAATTCATCACCAACTATGACGATTACCACTTCCTCGATTGTTGGTGTATTGACTTGTCTTTAATGTTTACCAATAGCTGTTTATCTGCCTTTATTATTTCTTTGTAATCATCAGATGACATTTGCTCAATGGAGGTTTTAAATAATTTAATTAATTCATTATGCTGTTCAAAGAAATTTTGTAATTCAGTGACGATCTCTCATTTAGTACTCATATTCAGTTGATACCATCTGTTGATTTATTCGTCAGTATTTCCCATAAAATGCATCTGAAAATATTTGTGATCAGCATTTGGCAAGGATAGTGGTGATCTTCTGTATGGTGATAAATATGCTCTTGTACTTCAAATGTTGGCATATAATTTGCGCTAACGATATTCGTTGCTCTGAATGATGTCATTTTTCCAAATGGCAGAATTCAAACAAAAATTGAAAAAATATAAATAAAACGATTCAACATTTTACTCACCTAACGATTTATATATTTATTTTTATTGCAAATGTTATTATATGGTAATGTTATTTCTTGCAGTTTAATTTGTTTTATAAAAGTAAATTCTATCAGTAAATTTCATGGGTAAAAATTTAATTTTTCAATTTATCTTTGTTACACTTATAACAAATATTACTAATTAAACGTTATTTTCATATTTTTGGGATATTTGTTCGGGAACCCCAACTCTGATTTTAAAAAAATATTCCAAAAAACCTTCCTTGGGATATACCTAATTATTTCCCAAATTTTCACGTCGATTGGATGCATAGTTTTTTAATCTATCGTGTACACACAGACAGACACACATTCATTTTTATATATATAGATATATTTTAAGGAATTGTACAATATTATAAACAAATAACTGTTAATGAAATTACTAAAACTATTATTACAAAGCTTAGCGTCCTTGATTCTGGCATACAATTTCTAATATTTTAAATAATATAATATATTAGAACAAAAAGGAGCTTTGAAAACTTCCTCTGCTATTTTCATGGATCATTAAAATGTTAACTAAAAGCTGCTTGGAAAAATAAAGAGTTTTGGTGACTACACAGTTAAGACATGCTTATAATTTTCAATATTTATTTCACATATGTTTTAAGTACATTAAATTTTTATTATTTTATATTTTTATCGTATCGTGTTTTTCTTGTGTTTTTCTGATTAGGATTTCCATTGCTGACTTTTAAAATTTTTATATGTGTCCTAAGAAATAACTGTTAAGGTTAATTTAATATAAATTTGGCAAATTGTTATATATTTAATATTAAATTAGTAATTTGTTTCTAAAATGTGTATATTTATTATTATTAAATAATAAATACATTCTGTTGAATATCCAACTTTATTTTTAGTGGAAATTTCTTGGTTTATTCCTTACCACTGTTAAAAACGAGAAATGAAGTATTATGTCATTTGCTGGGCAATAATTTTGGAAATTTCTTACTATCATTCTTTGAAATAAGTAAATGCTGTATATTACATAGAAAATAATTTAACTATTGGAGTTGATTTTCTGCAGCAAGAAGTCAAATCCGTAAAACTGATATTAATCAGATGCTAAATCTAATTACTGTACCATCTAACTTTGCTTAGTTGCAAAAATATTATTTTCAAAATTAACAGCAATAAAATATAAATATGTAATTATAATAAATAAAAATAATGATTTAAACTAATAAGTTATCTAAATTATTTTAAAAAAGCCCATTCATTTCATATTTCAAATTAATTTTAATTTTAATGTTATACAATTGCTAAAAATTCAGACATGAGTATTTACATTCGTCCAAAATGTTATTTATATTTATCAGTGAATTTAAGGATATTATAAAAATAATTTAGTAAGAAATGTAAAAAATTTAGAAAAACATTTAGCTAGAACTTAGATTAAGAAAAATTATTTGTTCATTTTATATTATTTTAAATTTTCAACGCAACGAATTTCAATTGCAACGATTGACTGTAATTTTTAGAATTAAAAATAAATTCTTAAATTACAGGGTCATGTAATGATTAAAATTTATGAGTTTTTAATTAAACATATTCTCCTAACACTTAAAACTTATGTATTATTTTAATATCTTGTTATTATTTCTATTGTATAAAATCTTCTATTAAAACGTAATTTTAATAATAATTTCATATTTTCGTTCTGAAAACCAATTAATTTACAACTAAATATTTAGATAATATGTCTAGCAATAGAAACTGTTATACTTATTTACAAATGCATTGATTCTTTTTTGGTTAAATTTTTGGGTTAAGAAGAATCTTTTTTAAGTGTGAACAGACTAAAAGTTTAAAAAAATTAATAATTCTTTTACAATGCTAATTATAGTTTCAATGAACTAATATATTTTTCTAATACTTTTCGTAGGTTAATGAAAGTTCTGTAAAAAAAACAAACCTTTACTAATAATTAAAACTATTTATAAAACAGTATTTAATGTTAAAATATGATATTATAATGTTCCCTCATCGTGTACAAAAAAATAGCATTTTAGAAAAAAATTACGCTTGCAGATTTTTTTTTATCGTTCCAAGATTTTTAATTACATTAATTCTCTACAATAAAAATTTTTAAATATTTTAGGGTTAAAGTTTATCTTTGCTGAAGATTTACTGAACAAGTATAATTTAAAATTTTTTAGTAAAGTTTATTAAAAACTACTGTGCACTTAGTGTTCTAAATGTTCCTTGTAGCATTTAAAAAAAAGAAATAACTTTTTTCCAAAGTTTCAAAATATTTTTTTTAAACAGAGAAATAGAATTACAGTGAATTGAATTATGATAACTTGATGATGTAAATATAAAGCTGTTACTTTTATATTTACATCATCATTTCGCTTACTACAATTTTCGGCACTCTCGTAAAGTATGTTTTTCACCAGAATTTTCTTTTTGCAATCCTTACTTTCTTCAAAGATGAATTCAGTTTTCTTTTCATTCATTTTTTTTTGTCGTTTTCAGCTTAACATTTTAAAACTCTCAGAAAACTTTTGAGATTTACTTCTAAGTACAAATTTACGTTTTCAACCTAATTTAACAACAAAGTTTCTTTTTTGTAGTACATTTAAAAATGATATAATAAAATGTGAAAACATCACATTTTGCAGCGAATTCTTTGTGAGGATATGTATTTTTTTATTTTATTAAAAACTGAAACACTTCAACAGAATTTGTTCATACAAGTTAAAAATGTGTGCAAGTTATTATGTACTTCGTTATACTTAAAATGTTTCCATTAAAATAATGCTTCCTTTTTGCATCGAATTATTTTATTTTATGAACTGGAAAATTTATTTAACAAGTATAAAATATCCTTTCTTACATTGTTATTATCTAATAAAAATGGTTTTAAATATATATAAATTATTTTTAAATAATAAGTCTTATTGTTTCCAAAATAAAAAATAAAAGAATATTGATAAAAAAATACTAGGTTTGTTACTTACTATAAAAAAATTGAAAGATTTATCATTGTTTTAATTAAATCGGAATTTCAGTAATTTATTTTTATTAAATATTTTGCATACATTATAAATGAGATAAATTTATTAAATATTACATCAAGAATTTTTTTAACAATATTTCATAAACAAATAATCACACACACAAATCATTTAAAATGTCATATTTAATTCCTAAGTACGGAATTCAGTTTTGAATAAAAATAAAGCTGAGAAATAAAAATTACAAATAATATTAAACCACAATATATGTAAAAGATTATGCTAAACATTTTAATATACATCTTTAAATATTCTGCCAAAGAATAAGCACTCTTCTATTCAGAATTTTTTTTTTTTTTTTTTTTTTTTTTTTTTAATTTTAGATTTAAAATTTTGGATTATAAAAATATTCAAGACATTACGAATGATTAAAGAAATATTTTTCAATTAAAACTGTCAAGTTGTTGGGTATTATTTGGTTGTGTTTTATTGATTTAAATTCATTACAAACAGTACTACATGGACAACTTTGATCACAATATTTCTAAAATCTTTTACTGTAATTACAAAATATTATACTATTTTTATTCAGTAATATGAATTCACATTGACTTTCATTCAGACAATGCATTTCCTTATGACGTAATTGACTTCGAAAAAAATTTATCACAGAAAATAACAAACATTTTGTTAATACATTATTTTAATCGAAAATATTTTCCATGTGAAATATTTTATAATATTTGAAACTACACTTGAGAGATTTTCCAATCACAAAATTTAAATTTGCTACGAAAATTGTTTCCCAAAATTTAATTTTTTTTACGAAATTATAACAATGCCAAGATTTTATAGCACAACAATATTTTATTATCAATTGGAAGTATATATAATATTAATTGGCATTACTTCTTTTAATACAAACATTTGAACAGGTACTAAATTTAGTAAAATAATAAATATTTTTACATTAATACTGACAATGCAAAATTTCAAATTTTGTGCACTCCAAATCGGAATTAAAAATATTTCAAAAAGTAAGTATTAATTAAAATAACTATTTGTATTTCTAAGGATATCAGAAAAAATATATTTTCCATTTCTGTGTTTTTAATAAAAAATTTATTTATTTCAGACTTCAGAAGTGGTATTAGCTTTTACTTGCTTGCCTTTAAGCAATATATATTTATCACTACTAGACACAAAATTATAGTTTAAAGTGGATTAAGAATCAATACAAACATCGACAATTTTGAGTTATTAGTAAATCTCCCAAACTGTTGAATTAAAGAACATAGCATTACAATTTGATTTTCAGTTTCCTTGATAAATAGGAGAAAAATTTACCAGCAACAAAAAAAAATAAATAAAACATATCAGAGGATTTCGCATTATTGAAAATTGATTATTATTAGGAGTTAATAATATAATGAAAACTATTTTACTTTTAGAGATAGTAATTTTAATAATCGAAATCACTGTAAGAAATTAATAAATTAATTGTCATTAGTCAATTTGCCCACAAAAAGTTTTTTTTATTTAAAACATATAGTTACAGTAGATTCGTAAATACTACAACAGATTTTAGCACAGCTGAAGTTATATTAAAAATAGTTGAATTGGTATCAATGTTGATTTTAAGTAGAAACTTCAATGGAATTATATTCAAACATTAGTTATACTTAAACAAAATTTCCGATTTCTAGAATTTTGTTACAAAAATAGACATTGGAATTTTGATTAAGAATTTTGCATTATTCTTTCAAATACTTTTATTGGATTAAGCCATGCATTTCTAAAACTTATAAGAAATGGAAATAACCATTCGTTTTGTTTGAAATGCCAATCAATCGACATTACATCAAGCTAAGATTTAGTATGAGCAACTTTAGTTAAAAAAGAAAATATTATATGAAAATTTAATATTAATTGGCATAAGAGAAAAATTCGTTGAATAATATCACAATTCAGTCTTATGCCTTAAATTATTTCTTATATGAAAAGAATAAACATTTGCAGAAAATGTTGATATAATTCTGGGAAAGATGCTACTGTATTTTTTTAAATAAATAAAAATTCTGCCTGATTAGAGGAAATATTAGTTAAAAATTGCATCTTGTATGATGAAAATTTTACTCTGACTTAACAGATGAAGTCATTAATGACAAAGGAAAAAACACAGTGTTTTTCTTATCTAAAATGCCTATAAACCTGTTAAAATGTTCATCTAAATTACTTCATGGAAAAATCTTTACTTTTTGCCACAGGGAAAATTAAAGAGAAAAAAAAGGAGAGAAAGACAAAAGTTAAAATTTGCATAAAAATTTACCTTCTAATTCATGGTCAACTACGTATTTCTACAAAACTTTTATAGGGTAGATCTGTGGTTTCCAAAAGATATCAAAACTGAGCAAATTTATCTCGATGATTCTTTATAGGATTCAAAAAGAAACTAAATTAAATTATTAAAATTTTGAATGTCTTTCTCCAGAAATAATTGCTCCTCCCTTTCTTAGATAAATGAACATAAAAAATATTTAAGTTATATACTCTAGGTCAAATAAAAAGATAACAAATAAAAATTCCTTATTTATTTTAAAAATTAACTTTCAATGAAAATATGGAATTTTTGTGCAAGTCAGGTTTTAATTCAGTCAGAATTTCAGCATAATTTTTACTCATGTTAACAAAATTTAATTCAGTATTTTTAGTGTAATTTTGTATATTTTAACTTTTGGGTTGGATGATTTTAAATAAAACAAAAATTGTTCATTATATTTTCCTTACCACTATGAGTAGAAAAGTTGTAAACCATGCTAATTTGACAATGTGGGTATAATACTTTTCGATTATTATTAAATTTAAAATTATAGGTTGCAAGTATTTTACTTGAAAGAAAATTTGTGAAATGCAAACTTAATTTTGAGAATTATTTTATTCGATTTAATTCTAAATAAAATACATTTCTCACATTTTAATATTTTATAAATTAAACAAATCTACATAGATACATTTACAATTTTTGAGTAACTTGTCTCATTATTTTCTTAATGCAAATATAATTGATAGATAAAACTTTTATCAATATTTAATGAACTGTTAAGTGTCTACAATATCAATGGAGTTGATATGCTTATCAAAACATATAAAATTTTACAAAATCTAATGTATATTTTTTTCATCAAAAATTACAAACCTAAAAAACGAATGTTTGAAAATGTAAGAATTAGGATTATCTTTTATCACATAAAACAAGAAAATATTGTAAAAATGTGATTTTTGTTAAAATAACTAATTTAAAGGTTTTGTAATGTATATTTAAGTGTGTAATGTTACACTATATTACTAAATTTTAAAAACAACAATTAAATTTTAATCCATAACTTGAAACAAAGTATTTCTGACAGCATTCTAAAACAAATGACCAAAAGAAAAAGTTTGAAAACCTTAATTTAGTTTTCAAATTTTACAATCAGTTTTAGTCAGATAAATATATGGTTTCATTATACACTTTTTAACAAAATTCCTTTTCTTTTATAAAAATCACAATTAAGCAATTGAAAAATCTATGTTAATATGATATACTTATTAAAAGAAGTTTAATAATTTCTGTCTAAATTTGACATTTAAATTCAACATAAAATTTGTATTTCAATATAATTTCTGAGTCACTATAGCATACTTTGCTTGTAATGAAATAAAAATGCAAATGTTTGCGACAGCATGAATCTTTCTTACATGAAACTTATATGAAACTTATAAATACAAATTGATTGTAATTTAATTATTATTACCAAATGTTTAGGTAAATTACAATAAAATAGATTGAAAATCATATTAAAATTTTAAAATATTTTGATACTAATCAACTTTTGAAACACACATTTTTTTTATTTATCTCTAATTATAATAAAAATTAAAAATATTACATCACATGTTCCAAATGAATAAAGTGTAAACTTTGGAATTATCTAAAATAAATAAGTTTGGCATTAAAAATGTTTTTAAATTCTAATGCCCTATCTGTGATAAATTGTAACACTGAAAATAAAATTAAAAAAGAAGAATGTTAAATAACTTATTTATGATTTAACTTGTTATAAAAAAATAAATTTTTTGATTTTAAACATATTTTATAGGATTTAAATAACTATATTTATTAACTATAATTTTTGTGAATAAACACTAGATAATAGGTAAACGAGGATTTTTTTCGAAAAATCATTATCCATGAATATGGTTGAAGTATTCGTATCTCCAGGGAGTAATTTGATGCTTACACTATTTAACAAAATAACTTATCGAAAAGAAGGAAACACATGTTTTATCTTCTTATGTGAACATTTACATCGTCATATAATGAGGAAGTACAGCTTTTTACATGATATATTGCACAAAATTGGTAAGCTCGTAAATTTCAGGATGCTTATTAAAGCGTTTTTAACCTATAATCCTATTTTGCGTATTCTCTATCAAAGCTTTACGGAACGGAATTAGAAATTAGAAATTCCTACTTATATCTGAATGAATCATTTCTGTTGATAAACTCATCTTTCTAAATCATTTAGCTATTTAAGATTGTAGACTCACAAAAATGTTTGTCTTTCTAAGTTTCTTTCATTTACATATTTTTTTCTAGAACAGTTTTAGTCAAACGGTTGCAAAGTTTACTTCTACAACGTACTTACTTTCTAACTATGAATTTCTAATTTCCTTTTCTGTTGGGTAAATAAACAAAGACTTTTTTTATTAAATAAGCATAAAACAAGGTAAAAAGATGTGTGTATTTTAAATTTTTTATTAGAATTCATTTAACGTTTTGAAAAAAATGCTAGTACTCTATATTTTTAAATTCCTGTTGCTCTCTCTTCATAAAAATATATAATATATCTATAGAATACGCTTTGTTAATTTAAGGTTTTATCTTTCAGATATATCCGGAAATGCATAAGAATCTATGAAAGCTAAAAAATATAATTTAGCTTCGGAAATAATAAAAGTTAAGGAACTAATTTAGAAACTTTATTCGTTATTCATCAAAAAATACTTTGTTTTAAAATCAATATTTATTAAAAAATTATGCAAGATATATTTCTTAATTTTATTTAATCACACACATATATTAAAAATAATACTTAAGTTAAACTGCGACATTGTTTACCTATATGCTATTCAATTGGTGTTACAAAAATTTCACTAATAACTTTATAAACCATAAGTATATTCTAACAGTCATTAGACATTGAAATTATAATTTTCAAGGAAGTTAGAATATTAAAATGTAACAATCTTCCAGGGTTTGGAGTAAACATTTTTCAGAATTATATCAATCTTTGGAGACAAAGTTATTATTTATTTTCTAAATATTTACTTCTACTTGAAACAAAAAATAGAGTGTTACTGTTCATTTGACATAAAGTTCTAGAAATTTCCCTAAAAGAAAGGCTGCGAAAATACATGAACGTATATCAAGATACCTTAAATTCAAACTAGCATTAAGTAAATAATAATGACAAAGCTTTTTACTTTTCATTTTTAGCTCAAAGTAATTTAGAAAAACATTGTGTAGCTCTAATTGTTCAATTGCAAGAAAAATCATATTATATTATTGAAGAAACTGAGAAAATAGGTAGAATTTATAACAAATTTGTAGAAAAAATGCTTAAGTTTAGTATAAAAGTGGATTTAAATTATACTACCGCAGATTTGCAACTTATGTTCCGTATGTTTATTTAATAGAAAAAATGACATAGAATGTTTTTAATAATATTTTAGTATTGATAATTAATATATTTTTAAGCTAAACATTATTTCACTTTTATTCATAATTATAAATATGAAATATATGCTGGTAAGTATTTAACAAAATCATTTAAATTAGATTTATAATTCATGTGGAAAACAAATTCTTGTGTGTCATCAGCTCATAGTACTTTAATACTATTTAAAAATTGATTACATTAAAATTGAATTTTTTAAAGAATAATTTTAGTGTAGATTTTATTATTACATAATAAAATCTAGTTTATTATTACATAATAATTATTATTACATAAAAATACATTATATATAATAATTGTTTTTGTTGTCTTTTCAACGGTAAATTAACAAAACTTTAAAGTATTATTTAACCTCTGAATATTTATAAATATTTAATTTAATAATCTGTCTGCATAGATATATTTTTTAATTCACGTGAAAGAAAATTTTTGGCAGCAATTCACAAAATTTCAAATTATCATTGAAATTAATTCAGAGAATTTTATTAGAAAGAAACATTTTTATATATTATTTTTTACTAAGCGAGAGATATATTTTGAACATATTTAAACAAAAATATTAATGTTTAATAATTCTTTTAATAATTTATAAGCAGTTATGTTTTTAATTACAATAAAAATCTGTCTTTGTATATTGAAAAATAATGAATAAATTTATATAAGTTTATATATACTTATACTTTAAATAAATATTTTTTTCTTTATCTAAAAGATAACCTGTATTTATCACATGTTTTTTGCATTCATTTTTTATATAATTTCTCTTTTATAATTTTAAATTTCTGTACAATTATACGCATTCAATTTTTAAAAAATGCAGAAATACGTAGTTTTCTGGAACTTTTTTCGCTTCCTTTTTTTAACATTCAGTCACTTTTTTCACACTCAACGTATCTGTTATTCAAGAATATTATAAACAGATATTAATGTAAGAGTTATCTGTGTTTAATTTTTCAACTATTTTTCGATAAATTATGAGTAACAAAACTTTAATATTATATATGATATGTGCTTATGTGCGTAAGCATAAAAGGTACTTAATAATTCAATTTATTTTAATAATTATTTTAATTTGTGTATTACTAAACTTGTTTCTTTAATCAAAATAAACTCAAAATTGTAAATTATCTTGCCAAATATAAGTGCTAATCATTCAAATACAAAAGAAACATTTACTTAAAATACAATTTTTATTAAAAAATATACGAGATTATTTACGAGAATCATTCCATTATATTCTGAATAAAATATTTTAAATATCAGAACAATCGATATTTATTTATAAATACAAAATAACAATCATAAAATATTTGTAATATTAATTTTCAAAATTCAAAATATTTTTCAGAGGTTTTTCTTATTTTCCTTATATTTTCAAAACTGTAATGGATTTCTTTCTTAAGTTTATTTCTAATGTAAAATTGCACTCTAAATATGCAATTTATTTTCTTTTGAATCACAATACTACATTGTAAAATCCATTATTTTATTTAAGATAACCAAATAAAAAGGCCATTTTTAATTTGTTTGCAATAAAAGCAAACTTTACAGAATTACTGAAAAGGATATTCTGTTTTATCATGTACAGCTTCTTATAAAAGTTTCAACAAATTCAACATAAAAAACTTAATTCTTATGTAAAAACTATTCAACTTTACAAACTGTGAACATAGAAATCTATTTCGTTTGCCGCAAAAAAATACGAATGCATCGTGGAAAGCATGTGTAGAAGAAACTGTAGACCATTCAGAAAAAAAATAACTCATTAACTTTTTATCGAAGAAATTTGAACATCTGTGGCTTTCTCAAAGAAGGAAACACTTCGTTTACTTTAAACCATTTTTTATTGATGACACTGCTGCTTCACTTAAGCTATGCTTGAATGAAATTCCTTATAGGAGGAGTATTCATTATTAAACCAGAGGAAAAATATTTGTTTTAAAAATTATGCGAAATAAATATTTGCTTTCAATTAATACATTGCTAATTCTGGTTTGCCAGATACATTTCCAAAATTTTAAAAATATTTATTCTTTTACTGGTGAAAAAAATACATTTATTTCATTATTTAAGACACAAATAGTAAAATTTTGCTTTTTATTATGTATAAAAATACAAATTGGAAAATACTTGTATTAATTTCTTATAAGTGCAGAATGTCAGAATGTCAGAATGGAGTTCCATTATTACATTAATCATAGTTATAGGACAAGTACTCACAGAAATTTGCACAACAACTTGTAAAATGTCTTTTTAACCTTTTGGGGTCATTTTTAAATTTACAGACCTAAGAAGGTTTTATCCAAGCAAAAGAAATACTATTATATTTGATTTGATAAAAAAATATTTTAGTGATATGAAAAATTTTGTTTAACCAGATTTTTTATTTTAGTGATATAAAATATTTATCAAACAAGAGTAAAATGCTAAAAAATATTTTTTAGTGATCTAAAACCTATAATAAATTTGTGACAATAAAATAAATGTTTAATCTGTAATTTTATTTTATTTCTGTGAAATATTAAGTATAAATATTAAAAAATTTCTAAAAAAATAGATTAATAAAAGGCTAATGACAAGGCAATTACATCATCTGGAACTTGAAAAGTTAAAATCAATTATTTCTTCTAAAGAATAATCACAAGTATTAAAGAAGAAGGAAAGTTGAAATGTTAAGTGATAAATCGCATTCTGCAAAATAATAAATGAGTGCATATTTGTATCCTATGCGTCATTTACACCTGGGGAATTTCCTGAAAAATATTCTTAAATTGTTTACATAGCA
>JAPDSC010047202.1:0-10072 GCA_026290005.1 Latrodectus geometricus
AGATTTTATAACGTTTCTATATAAATGATATGAAACCTTATTTTTCCATTGTTTAATGGTATGAAAAAAATTACTTTTATTTCATGCATTAAATCTTGGTTTGAGTATTTTATTAAAATATAAATTTCTCTCGTGTACTTGCAATTTTGAGAAAGAAACAGATTTTATGAGTCAAAAATATATAAATTGAAATTTGTATTGCTTGTCAAAGACATTATTTAACAAGTTGACAATAAGCAATTTTTCCATTTTATACTGGTTTGTTGAAATGAAAAATGTTTTGTACATATGTATTCAAATAAATTATAGTATGTAATTGAAATTATTATATGTAAATCAAAAGTTCCACATTTCTTTAATCAATAGTATGTGTTCAAATTTATGTGTAGATAGTTAATGAGACTTCTCTCACTGTAATCACTTCCCATGTATAATTATAGTTGCAGTGATGTAAGATGTAAATCTGTGAAAGTTAAGTGTTTCAAATTTTAATCAAAATATACGGTGAATTTTCATTTTAATGTTCTCTAATCTTGTCTGTTTAAAAGTTAGCATTGTACAATTGTCATTTTAAATATGCCAAATGTTAAGAGTATTAGGTTTTATGAGAGTGTACTTTTTACATTTATGGTCATACTTGTTAATTTAAATACATACTTGATAAAATACATTAATTTTTATGTATGAGAGTCTTTAACAATATTAAATACAACTATTCATTATTTTTTTTATTAAAAACAACTCAATGAAAAAAATTTCATTAATATTTTTGTTTGCAATACTTGATTCTTGAACCACTGGAGTTTGTGTTGAAAAGATCAGCGAGGAAGAGAGTGCATTTTCTCACAGTGGCTTATATGTATTTCACCTGTTGATACAGAAATTGAGATACATACCCAACGAATTTTATCTTAATTTAGTCTAGTCATGTTTTGATAATGAATTATTTTTATGAAATTATTTAATTCATTAATTTTTCAATTATATTATTGATATGTATGTTGTTAAAATGTTTTTTCTGAATAAAAACTTTATTTTATTGTTTCCAAGTTGCTACTATATTATGATAATAATTATTTGTCATAATTTTTCAGTATATTACATTAATAATGTCATGGTTGTTTAATTTAATAGTGTTAGTAATTCAACTACACTCGTAAAATGGAATTATGTGTCATGGAAGTTTATTCAAAAACATTCAAAAGTAATGTTTTCCAAACAAGTGATAAATTTTTGATATTTGTATGAAACTGAATACTTAGGAAAGTCCATTTTTGCATTCTGTACCGTAGACACGCTAAGGAGTTCTGAAAGGAAAAAATAGCAAGCAATTTCAGATTTATAATGATCTAACTAACAGATGCTTCATTTTAGACTTTTCCAGAATTAGACAAGCGTAAAATTGCTTTAGAAGATAAGAGGATTAAAAAAAAAAAAAAAATCTTTAAATTTTATGAACTGTGTTAGTGAAGGAATGTTCCATTTCATTCTAGCAGCTATCTGTTGGCCTTTTTGACATAATAGAAGAATGAGCGTGCCTTCCAAGGTTGAAGTTTAAAGACCCTAATTATTAATGTTAAGAATTTTTCATTTTAGCAGAAAAATTTAAATTTGTTTTTAATGTCTCTTTCAGACACTAGTAGGCAATACTTAATATTGCCTTTTCTTATTGTTACGATTTTTTTCGTGGTGACTAGGCTATGATTATCCAAAAATAAAGATTAATATATTTTAGTTTATAAAATATTTTATTCACACAGCTCTATTAGTCAGAATGGCTACAATTCAACTTGAAACTTCTATACATACTAATAAAAACTATACAGTTTCTATTATATACTTAAACAAACATAGAAAACTCTGTCTTTCTTTGCTACACTTTGATGAATCCATGGCTTGGTTGAGGCCGATATTCATTCATCTGCGGTATAGGCGCCTGGAAGTTTCTAGAACTTGTTTTTAGTAACTCTGCTTTTATTGGTCCTATCTACTCGAAATTTCAAAAATGTTGACTTATTTTTGCCGCCAAGCAGTCTCACATCTTATCAAGTCCATAAAATGTGAGACTGCTTGACGGCA
This sequence comes from Latrodectus geometricus, assembly GCA_026290005.1. Lineage (NCBI taxonomy): Eukaryota > Metazoa > Arthropoda > Arachnida > Araneae > Theridiidae > Latrodectus > Latrodectus geometricus. The sequence goes on from JAPDSC010047202.1 coordinate 2,080, forward strand.
AAAATGCAACATTTTTAGTATAACATAATAAAAATAGTTGGTTTCGGAGCGTTTCTCAGCTTAGAAACCAGCTATTTTCACAGAATAAGAGTTGTTGAGAAAATAAATTCACAAATTAAACGATAGTAACTCTAAATAAATAAACAGAAACAGGACTTTTTCACGAACATTTACATTTTTCTTAACATTATATATAAGTATCCATGTGTATATATACGGTTTTTCTTTTATCAATTTCATTTAATTAAATTCATTTCCTTAATTAAATTTCATTTGATTAAATTAATTTAATGAATTTGAAACACATTGTCCCATGGACCAAGCAAACAGCGGTAAGGTTAGTGCTGTTGCCTTTGGTTTAAAAATTTGTGGATTTGATTCCCATCTTGGATGTGATGTTCGGAGTGTACTTTAAACTGTTGAATTAGCTCCTGTGTCCAAAGTCACACCATTGCCAACTTAACCGCTTGTTCCAGGCTCCTCTGATGAAGGAAAAGTTTTTAATTCAGACATTTCTTCTCATTTAGACTTTTCTTGTTTTTTATTTTCTATTTTTTTCTTATGTTTTCCTTGGCATTTTAAATATTCATATCGTTCTTATTAAAGAGTTAAAAAAAAAAATTCTTATACCTAAAATAGGAGATCAATTAGTTTGTAGAGTTATTGTCTTTAGTAGTTTATCATCAAAAGAAACTACTGGTTTCTACTACTGATTCATTTATTTAATCACAATCAGCGTAATAGTATAATAGTATTAATAAGTAATTGTTTAATAGTATAAATTTTTGTTTCTCAAAAAATGTTCAGATAAATATATTGGAGTGAATAGTTTGTTTTCAGATCTTCAATTGAATTCCTCCCTCAAACATTGATACTTGTAATGATTTGGAATCCAATTTTATCTAGATCCTAGTAGATTAAAAAGGTTCAAAGAAACCAAGCTTTTATAAGTGTTTCGATTTAATCTGTAACTTATCAATTCTCTCATAGCTAGAGAAAAAAGGTGTATAAAGAGCCCTTGTCGGCAACTTTTATTAGGCATCTTTACTAATAAATAGTTATTTGTTTTAATTATATACACTTTACTGTTGAATACTCTAGCTCCACACTATCCAATAATACACAAAACAGATTTGATTGATGTCACTTAACAACTAGGTCAATATAAGATCAGAAAGTCCTAGAATGCAATGCATGTAGCATCTCATCTTCCACGAGAAATAGGGCAGTCTTCTGAGTATCGAAAATCAATGCAGCCAAGTCACACACACTGAATAAAAGCTGAATAATATAGGTAGGACAAAAAATATCAATACGGATGGTGTGATAATATCTGCTGCATGATAGGATGCAACACATATTACTATAGGTTATTCTCAGAGAGCAGTGTTGCAGTTTCTGTTGACACAGTTGCGGAGATCATATTTTTAAAAATGTTTACAGTAAATGATGATGCTAGAAAAGATCCGTGTCGTTTCCCATGAATCTCGTTTGAGCTTACAGCTTTACACGACGGAAATTTATAAGAGAAATTTTCCAGAATTGTATGGCTTCTGAATTACTTTCTATAAATAACCTTATTACAAAAATAATTTTCTTAAATTTTTAAATGCTTAAATTTCCGAATTTAATGATTTTTGAAATAGGCATATTCTCATAAAGTTTGAGATGGATTCAATAGTTGTACTGAACACGCACACATATATATAAATTTTTTCCCCATTATCTTCTTTAGATAGTGAATTTATTTTCAGAGGGACACAATACTTTATTTAAAAACAATTCTTTTTTAAGTAGTTTCCTTCATTATTTTAGAGTTGTACATATTTTTCTTTAGTTTCCATATTTTTCTTTAGCTATTTTATTTTATATAAATTAAATATTATGTGTTTAAAAATTTGTGAGAATTGTTGATATAAAGGATGAGACGAAATTAAATATACTCACAAGTGTAAAATTGCTTAATTTAGCAATCAATCCAATTTCAGAAATTGAAAACTACCAAAAATATTTACAAATTATTATTATCCTCTATTTAAATATATATGATTATTTATAAACATAATTTTTTAATTCGAAAAACAGTAAATAAAATTATAATAAAATTCATATACATCAGTTAAACTCCTATATTCGATCACCTGAAGAATCGTATGAACTACATTGTTATTAAAAAAAGGAAAATCCACAAAAATGGCGATAACGTAAAAGGTTAATGCGTAAAATTTATGAAACTTATTTAACACATAGGAAAGTACAATATATAATAAAAAGGAATAACTATGCAATTATGGTTTTATAAAAATTAGCATATGTGTACAATGCACAAATGGAAGGTATGAATTTGGTATAGGAAAAGTACCCTTAATATGGAGTATGATCCCCCTGAGAAGCAAAACAGCACATGCATACAGCGATGTGTGATGCCTCTCACTTATACTGTCTATTAATTGTGTAAGAAGTGCGAATTATATTACTCTTTCAAAGCAGATAAATAGCGTTGCTAGAGTCCTAGGAGGGGGATTGAGAACAGCTACATGTCGTCCTAGAGCGTCCCAGACATGCTCAATTTGATTAAGGTTCAGTGATAGAGCTGGCCGCAGCATGTCCTCAGTTGCTTCCTGCTCAAGATAGCATCCACAATGCGAGCCTCGCGTTTTGGCTTTATCATTCTATAGCACGAAAGCATCATATATTAATAGAATAACAAAAATATTATTCGAAAACGCATGGAAATTTCTAGAGATAAAAAAAAACAATAAATTCTCTTTCAGAAATGAGAGTAGAGTAGCAAATTTAAAAAATATTAAAGATAAGCAATTTTATTAAAAATGTTACGATGTGTTCTCATTACGGATCTCTATTATATTGAATAACATTACATCGTTTAAAAAAGTTCGCCAGCACAATATATTTATTTTAAAAGTTTTTTTTTTGTTTTTATATTTTATAAAACATTTTGGAAATTTTGCCTTTATTACCTTTTAATTTGGCAACAGTAAATCTTGTTTTTGTTTGTTATTCTTTGTTTCAGTTTCGTAGCAAAAGTTAACATTTTTATCAGCAATAAATCTTGCTTCCTGGTAATGCAATAAGTGCTTTTAATGCTTTGACTCAATATTATATGGTACAAATGATTTGTTTGTCAAATTTGTATAATGTGGCACATTTTTATGTCATTAAATAGAAATAATATTTTAAAATAGTTTTGTGTTAAAATTATTTCCAAGAATTATAAAAGTTCTTTTATTTTTAAGCTTAAAAATTCATTAACTCATTATCTGTGATAAATTGTCTGTATCATGGTCTATGTTTAGTATATGATCAAATCACTTTACTCTCATTTTTATTCTTTTGATGTACTTTTTCAGATCTTTCCGAGACGTGCTAAATAATAAATCTATCTGTATTACTAATCATTTTAAATGTTTGTTGAGCGGACCTGCCTTTTTACTGTTAAACTTGTGTCCTATTTGTTTTTGTTCTTTAATATGCCTCAACATTAAAATAACTTCTTTAAGTTTTATGTTAACTTCTTATAAAATTTTAAATAAATATATAAGTATTGAAACTTTTCTTAAAAAAAATCTCTTTAGGTTTTGAATTTACCCTTTCATTCATCTTCATTTATTTATTTATTTATTTTTATTTATTTACATCAAGATTTTTCTTGTGAGTTTAATACAAATTGACTATAGATATTTTTAAGGTTAATTCCCAGTGAACGGTACGCTCCTTGTACGGTACGCATATATACAGTTATAATTAATTGTATATAATATTGTTTAAAATTATATTATTCCTATAAAATAATATAATTCTATATTATATAATTATATTAATTGTATATTGTATAATTATATTAATTGTATAAAAATAGTGTACCGTACACTGGGATACAGCCATTTTTAATATGTAATTGTTTAATTTGCATATAGTGTATTTGAATTCTATGAATTATAACTATTTCAATGAGCTGTAATGATGGAAACCATTTGTGATAATTCAAAATACTTAAAAGTATTTCATGTTAAAAATATTGATAATGGCTTTCTAGAATGCTTTGATATATCTTTTACTTTTTTATATTGATTTGACATGGAATAGTTCTTCTTTATTATTATGGTTATTAAATTTAAAAAATTAAAATACATTCTAAATATATATATATTTTAAGTATATAAATGTATATTTTAAATAAAAATTTCTAATGAGCTACGAAAATATTTTTTTATTATTTTTAGCACCATGAATTCTCATCTGTTCACTCCTGATTACAGTCACATTACTGGATTATTAAACCAATTAAATGATGAAGAACTAAAAGAACTTTTGAATAATGATGATAAGTTGAAAACAATAATTAATGACTTAAAACAGGTATTTTTCAAATGTCTCAAAAGATAGCCATGAATTATATTTTCAAAATTCAGGTTACAATTATATTAAAATATGAATGTTCATTTCAAAAGACTAGAAAATAATTTAAAATTGAATAGTTAAAGTTTTAGCCATATTGGAGATTGATAATATTTATGAATTTTGTAAATGAATAACTGTTAAAGGATTATGGACAGCCATTAAAATTTTACTTATAATAATGTAATAATCTTATTGTTAATATAAATAACTTATTGTTTAAATTTTTTTCTGAACTTTAATTTTAATATACTGAGACCTTAAATTTGATATTTAAACATTTTTAAAGCAGTCTATTTTGAAATTTTTTTTATAAAAATTTTTTACTTTAAAATGCTAAATAAATTGTTAAATATTAATGATGTTGAAAATTAAAAAATAAATAATGTTATTTTTTATAATTTACATTTTTATATTCTAACAAAGTGAAATTAGTGTGTTAAAATGTTTATTATTTTATGTAATTTAAATTAATTTGATGGAATAAGAGGGAAAAATTAATATTAAATTAATGGTTAAATCTCAAAAAATTTTTAACACTTTGTGATGAATTCCTAAATAGCTAAAGCCTGTTATATGGCCCTTTTCAATATTCACCATGCATTATTGCCTTCTGAGAAAACTTCTGAAAGATAGTGGTTCATGTTCACATATTGCAAGGGAAGAAACTTGGAAAACTCTCATTTATACCAGACTAAACAGATAATAAGTTTCTATTACCATAAATTGGAAAATTTGAAATTAAGTTTTAAAGTTATTGAAAAATAATTAAATAAATTGTAATTTTATAATTTGATATTTAATATTTTTACTTTTACTATTGTCAGTAAAATTATTTCTTATGAATTTATTAAGCAATAGCTCTTGATAATAACATCATTTATTAGACTTAAGACTTGTAAACATTCAAGAAAAACTACAGAACAAGTAACAATTGAAGAGGGAAAAAAAATAAAATAGAAAAAGAATAAAGTAAATTTGATAAAATAATATTTCAAATTACAGAGATATTATAAATAAATTTTTCAAATTCAAATTTTTTTCAAATTGCAGAAGACAATATTATTAAATGACACTTTAAACTGTCCTAATCAGATTGATGACTGAAAGTAGCAACTATATATATTATCTCATTTTAAGAGTTTCTTACCAAGTTCCATTTCTAATTTATTTTAAAGTTTATTTTGATTATTGTGATTCAATATATATTCTTTTTATTGGGGTATAAGGGATTTCTTTCTGAAGAAATTACAATATTTAATTCCTTTTTCATAAAAAATCAGCCATTTTTTTTTTCATATATATCTGAGAGGAAATTCATTTTCAGGAAATTTTCTTTTTGATGGTTCTATTTCAACAGTAAAAAAATTCTTTATTTTTAAATTTTTGAAAATATCTACATATGTTGATGATGTCACTACCTATAGATTGCTGAGATGGAGTCAGAAGTACAATGTCAAATTATTCCACTTTTATCAACAGTTAATTTTTAATAATTTATATATATAAGGTATTTTTGTGTATGTGTAACAACATTAGAAAATATGTTGCAGTAAATGGTAAACTAGACTTCTTACCCTATTCTTCTGCAGTATTTTAAATTAAAGCAAAAGAATGGTTTAGAGAAACCAAAGAACTGTGTATAAAAATTTGGCAAAATGCTATATTTTAATCCAGTTCCTGTTACACAAAGCTGGCCTTCATTTCAATGATTTATTGGTTCAATTCTCACCTTTAGTTTAGGATTTGTTGTGGTTTGCAATTTAAATGGTAATCTCTATTTATTTAATCTTCATGTGCAAAAAATTGACTGTTGAATTCCAACTAAACCAAGCCAGTTTCCTTTTATTTATATACAATATTTCATAAAATAAACATTGCACCCAAAGAGTAAGAATTTGATCTAACATTCATATAATTTTTATATTGTGAAAAGTGATCTTCCTTTTAGGTTCATGATATAGAAGCTGAAAGAGAAATGCTTATTGCTAGCAATAAAAGTATCTCTGAATATAATTTATCAAAACAGCCTATTTTAGAAGAGTATCGAAAGCAAGTAGAAGAAACACGACAAATAGCAATAGAATTAAAAGATGCCTTTATGGAGAAAAAAAGAATAATTGGTAAGATTATATATTTATGCCATATTTGCACAAAATAAATAATTTGCCACTCTCTCTTTTTTAAATTAAAATTTTCATATAAAAAAACATAATGCTACTTATTTTCCCTTAGATTAGAAATTAGAAATTTCAAAACAATGTATATACATATATATTGTGAGTTGTATTAAGACCATTACAAGTTACTGCCACTACTTTTTCAGACTACTTAAGACTTAAGAAGAAACTTAATTTGTTCTTGACTTATATGAAACTTATTTTGTTGTAAACAACTTATTTTGTTCACAGATAATTAACTATAAACATTTATCAGCATCTCCAGCATTTGATTCTACTCCCACAATAAGCAAACAGAATACAGCTCAAAATCATTATCATATACAAGATAATTTTCAATTCTATCAAAATTATTAAAAATTTCACTTTTTTAATACTTTTCATGACAAATTCTTGCAATATTTATATTCAAACTGATAACACATTCTAATATCAAAGTTGCTTTGTCTCTGATATTATTTCTCCAAAATTTCTTAATCTAGCTTTTAATGGTTAATTAATGCAAATTTCAACACACTTTTCATGTCACAGGAATAATCACCAGGTCATAGTTTCCAACTTTCAATTTCTGTTTCATGTGATCACTGATATTTCCCTGTTTGCCTTCAGTGAATACCATCAAACATGGGGATATGTTGTAACGAGATAGCAGACATGCTTGCCAAAAATGGTTGTGATCTGCCAATAAACAATATAAATGAGTTTACTCCATCAGAAATACACTTCTTAAACTGATAGAAATTGATCTCTGTATGGCGTTGTCCACCGGTTCATCATTGGTATTCTACCAATGTTCCAGGTCTACCATGCAATGATCCCCGGCCTCTTCAATCGGCCATGACGAGATTTAGGAGTGGTCACTTAAAATGTCGGAGGCTCTTGAATGGGAAGAGGATTTTCTCTCCTTGTTCTTGTTCCCCTTCTGCCAGTCCTGCTCACCTTCTTGTTTGTCTTGGTGCCTCCTGGAGGCATCTGTGGGATGAGCAGGATCTAATCTATGAGGATCTGGCGCGTCTGTGCCTTCTGGATCTGTTGTAGGAAAGCTTACACCAGGCGGATAAGCAACAGCAACAACTGATATTTCTTTAAAATGCATCTCAAAATCATTAATTTTGAGTGAAGAATGCCTCTTGGCCATTTACATAAATAATGTTAAAATTCCAATTTCGGGCAAGTTGAACTTTCTCGTAAATTTAATGGCATGATATGTATTCAAGATTTATTTTCTGTGGTAATTTAGTGTGGAAACATTAGATATGGCTTATATTTGCATGTATATATTACTTTTGCCTGTATGATAAATAAATTGAATATTTTGAAATAGATTTTACTTTTAGCTTTTTAAAATGATATTTACTGAAAATAAATATCTATATTGTTATATACATGATTTA
>JAPDSC010047205.1:0-57136 GCA_026290005.1 Latrodectus geometricus
TAAACTGAGTAATGTGATTTTTATCAAATGCTGAAGTTTAGTATTAACATTTTACATTTAAGCTCATGTGCTTTATGTTTTTTTATTTTTAGTGCATGTAAGTTTTAAATTATGATTGAAATATAATTAAGGTTTTAGTTATTTTTTGATGAAGGTATAAATTAATGCTCTATTTATTTTCCCTGAGATTTTGGCTAAAGGGATTAAAGTTTGCAATATTTGCGGATGTGTTTTTTCTGTGAGTACAGTGGCATAATACATAAATATGAAACAAACAAAAAAATTATAAATAAAAAAAATTAAATTTCATGATTCATTTGCAATTATAAATATTTAATTTTTTTCAGCACATGTATAAAATCAAATCGATTAGAAAAGTTTTCACAAATTCTACCAAATTGACTTCAAAGTGTGTTTCAAATTCTTCCATGGAGCATATTTGATGAGAATTAAAAGAAAAGCTAATTTTAAATAAAATATTGAAATTAGTATTTTAGGACATAATTATTTGTGGTGCAGTTTATTTACAAAAATAACTAAATATATAAGTATTTTAAATTCATTATTTTAACAACAAAAGTCTGATTAATTAAAAACTTTAAAAAATATTATATATTACTGATAGTCAATTGTATTTAGTAAATAATTTTATATTGTTGAGAAAAACTCTTGTATAATGCCATTTTTTTCTGGTTGATGGAGTTTGAAACACTTAGCAAGATTTTTTGATAAATTTGATGCATATAATTTTTGTGAGTGTACCCAAAATATACTAATTTAATTACATATTACAATTATCAAAGTTATATCATTCTTATGTTACTGAAGGTTTAAAATTAGTTTTTTATTTAATATTTTTTGGTTCAGAAATTTATGCAATAAATTTATGAGAAAGTAAGTGAAAATATACATATTAGTCCAGAGCAGCCTTTTTTAAATTTTTGAAAATGTAAAACTTGTATTGAATTAAATTAGAGATATATTCTAATTGCTGGAATTATAGTGCGAATAATCTCTAATATAAATTTAAGTCAAAAGCAGTTTTAGTTTGAATTGTTTAATTTTGTATTTTCTTATCATGTTAATATTTTTTTGATCAACGTAGCCTGATGTGGAATTTGAGATTGCCCCTGGAAGAATGGTTGGTGCAAAACATCCTTGCTTTATTATTGCTGAAATAGGCCAAAATCACCAAGGAGACATGGAAATCGCAAAACGTCTCATACAAGTTGCTGTTGTAAGATTTTTTATTTACATGTATTTATATTTGTAAACTAAATGAATTAAAGAGTTTCTATTAAATAAGAGATTTGATTATAAATAAAAATATTGCATGTCGGTTATATAAAAAAGTAGAAATTTAAAAAATAAAATACTTGTCATAAATAAATGAGGACTTAAAAAGTTAAATTTATAAAAAATTATTTGTATATACTCTGAAGAAAAAGAAAGCAAACCTCTTTTTTATCTTGAGTATAAATCATTGAAATGATAAAAACAGTCTTAATTTTCATTATGGAAGATTTTTATGCTTGACAAATATGTAGTTATGGTATATAATCAGAAAATTTTTAAAATTGTTTTTTTTTTTTTTTTTTAATTTCTTGTGTTAGTAAACTAAAGTAACAATTATTGTTATGTATATTCTAGCTTGTTAAATATTCCTGTAATTATATATACTTTTCTAGTCTTCTCAGGTTATTGGTTAGTTGAGTTAGCAACTAAATGGTCACTGTTATCGTGTTTAGCTTAATAGTTTGTTGATTTGGTTCTCGTTTCAGGTTTGATGTTTATAATGGTTTGGTATCCACTTTAAACTGTAGGTTGTATCTAATCACTGTTCAATATTATTGTTGAGTGACAAATCAAACCAAACTAAATTGTTGGTTGACTGGCCAGTGTTTTGATCTTGAGGCTTATAGTTTGCTGATTTGATTAACTTTGTGTGTATGGATGCTTGTGATGATTTATTTCAGATTTAAATTTCTTTCTGAATATGATCTTATGTGAGAAAAGGAATTATAATGAAATAACTAAGCCAAAAATCTTCTTCATTAAAATTAATTGATTGTTAACTTTTATACATTGAGTATCGTGAGTCCATATGAAGTTAAAATGCAGCAAAAGAACCCTGATACCAAATGAATGTATGGAAATAATGCTAGTTTATAACTATTAATACCAATTATAATTGCTGAGGAAGTGCGAATTACATAGTTGGAGAATTAAGCTTTCATCAACTTTTAAGACCACAACAGTATGAAAATTAATAGATGTTCAAAAGTTTTTCTTTTTTGTACCATTCAAGTGGTGGATTAAACATAAAATTTCATTTATCTTTAGTTCCTTCAAAAGCGGGGTCTATCTTCATATGAAAAATTAACTGTTGAGCATACTACATCAAACTCTAAAAACTTCACAAAATTAAGCTGAATATATAAATTTATTCTTATTATTGTTAAATATTATAAAAAATGAACTTGATTCAATTTGAAAGGATTTGGTGTCATGACAAATGCTGAAATTTTGAGGCAATTATTAAAATTAATACCAGATTCAGTGTGAAGTTTTAAGCAGTTAGGAAGTAAACTTTATGATGTTAGGCTCTATCAAAGTGCTTTTTACATCAGAATACAAATCTAATTTTCTCAAAAGTCCTTAGAGTAAAAAGATGGCTTTGAGATAGTTAAATGGAAAATAATTTAAAAAAAATTAACATTGTGAAAGAGCAGGAAGGTAATTTTGGGGGAAGTAAAGAATACCTTAAATCAAAAAATTTTTATGGAAAACTATTTTTTAAGTAAAACTCCTTGGAAGATATCAATGTAATTAGTCATTCTAGAGACTTTGAATTTTGCAATTAATTACAGGTAACCCTCCTATAACACGGTAGTTAGGTTCCTAGAAAATGCGGTGTTGTGTGAAACCATGTTGTATGAGACCTAGAGCTAGTACAAAAAGGGGGGGGGGGGTTACATTCCAAAAACTTATTAAAAACAAATTTTTTTAAATTCAACATAAACAACTTAATTTTTTATTAAATAATAAATTTATATACAACACAAAGTAAGAAAAAAATATTTTAATCTAATACAATTCTAATTTAATGAATTTATTCATTCTCTCTGCTCATTATAATCAACAGAGAATGTTTTTTTGGGTGGAACGATATCGCCTTCACTTTCAGAACTTTTTTCTCTATTTAAAGTTTTTGCATGTTTTCCCCTCTTAAAAAAATCTTTAATCAAACTTTGCTTGCTGGTTCTTACTAGGTCATTATAAATTTCTCGCTATTGAGCTAAACAGTTTTGCAGCTCCCTTTTGAATTTTTTACTTCTTTTCGTGGAAGGGTCTGTATTCAAGAAAAATGACTCAAGATTTTCCGCTAAGTATATGCCTTCTTGTAATTTTTTTAATGTTAAATTCTTAACTGCACAATCTTCTTCAAAGCTATCATCCTCAAAATCGATTTGATTTACATCCAGGGATGTCGTTTCCATGAAATCCGCTTCGTCAACTTCTTCTTCCACTAATTAATCTTGAATGTTGTCAGTAGCGATATCCACAAAACCTTCGCCTCCGATTGATTTAGCGACTTTTAATATGGCACTAATTTCGTTTTCCGATGTTTCACGTATGTTTTCTGTTTCAACTGAAGAGGGCCATATCTTCTTCCAACATGCATTTAAGGTTGATGTTTTTATTTCCTTTAACAACAAAGATATGATTTTGGTACACTGCTTGATTGAAAATTTCTTCCGAGCTTCCATTACGCTAATTGATTCTGAATTGGTTGGGTCTAAAATCCACTGTAAGGATCTTATATAATATGTTTTAAAGGTATAAATAATACCTTGATCCAATGGTTGGAGCAACGAAGTAGGGTTAGGTGGTAGGAACACTATTTTGACCTTGGGATGAGTCAGATCTTGTGAGTGGCAGGGAGCATTATCTAATAGTAATAGCACCTTAAAGCTCAAATTTTTCCTGCCTTAAATAACGCTCAACGTTTGGCACACAACAATTTGAAAACCAATCTTTAAATAAATTTCCTGTTACCCAATATCCTGTTTCTTGGATTTACTTTCCAGTATACCGGCAAGGTGATTTTATTTACGTCTTTCAGTGCATGAGGATTCAAAGATATATAAACTAGCAAGGGTTTTGTCATGAAGTCCCCCGATGCATTACTTCACAAAAGGAGCGTTAGATGATCTTTGAATACCTTAAATTCGGGTGCAGTTTTTCCTTTTTTTGAGATAAAGGTTTTACTGGGCATTTTTTTTTCTACCAAAGTCCAGTTTCATCAGCATTGAAAATCTGATCCGCTGTGTATCCTTGCTGGCCTATAATGTTTTGAATTTTCTTTGGATACGTCCTAGGGGCTTCATGATCAGCCGAAGCAGACTCTCCTTGGATTCTTATCCTATGAATTGAAAACTGCTTTTTGAATTTTTGAAACCAACCTTTACTCGCCATAAAATTTCCTTTTTGTTTTAAGATATTGTCATCTAATGGAATTCTTTTTTGACAACAATCGTCAATCCAAATGCTGAGTGCCTTTTCCATTTTTTCAATCATTGGCGCTCTGGGGCGAGCTGAACGTTTTGTGTATGTCAAAGATCCGGCGGCAACTGCACTTCTGATTTCTTTTTCATTTTTCTTGGTGTTGCTCCATTCATATTAAAGCTTTTCCCAATGTGGGATGCTTTTTCTCCTTTCAATAAATGATCCAAGATTTGTATCTTTACTTCTAAAGAAATAAATTTTCTCTTGAAGGGTGTTTTAACTTTATCTGACATTGCTTGGGGCTGAAGCTTAATGTCTTAAAGACGAAAAAATTATTCGTTAACACACCGTGGCTAGACGTAGACTACCGACTAGCAGCGTGAGACAGTTGTTTTCAGGTCACGGGGATGAAAGTAAATAACGTAGGTAAAACCACACAGAAAACTGACTGACTGACTCCTCAGGGAAAGCACACACGCACTAGAACTATTGTATTCATTGCCTAATTATTAAGCAGCAATTGACTGGGCGTACCCGAGTGTCCTACGGGTGATCAGTCCCCGATAAGAAGAGCAACCGTCTTTCCCTTCCCTCAATATGGAAGTGACATCGTACACGTGGCTCACAAAGCTGCGTCGGGCACTTGATTCGGCCGTAAATTAGTCTAAGGCCAAGACCGTGTGGAAAACTCTTATAACTAAACAAACCCCTTTGGTGACCATCTCAAGTGCCGGTTCATGCCTTAGGTATCATGTCAGAAAGTACTTCTACATTCTAATTATCAATAGGGAATACTAATATGTTTTGCGAATAACTTATCATTACGAGCGCCCCCATTAACGTGGTGTGAAAGTTGGCTGATTGAAAGACACCGAGGTTCAACTCTAAAAGAACAAAATGCATAAAATTTACATTAAATATGTATCTTTAAATTCTTCTAAAGATACATAAGTATAGTTAATAGTATTTATTTAACTACTGTTAATAACATAAGATTTGCTCAAAATGAATGCTGCAAACAATCATGAAATGAAGATTTTGTTTATCAGGAATGGCAATAGAGAGTTTGTCACGAGGATTGGTTTCACTTCATGTTACATTGTAAACTTAATAACAATTAAGCATTTATTTTTAATTTTCTGTTACTATTTCTTTCTTCTTCCTTTTATCAGGGATTACTTACGTGATCCCCTCAAATGGTGAGTGACCATTTTTGTTATATTTACTTTTTCCCTTGATCCCATAACACTTTCTCATTTACACTCTATAGTGCACTCTTTATAGATAAATATTTCCTTTTGATTGTATTGTAAAATTTATATATTCAAATATATGGATTTTAACATTAGCGAATGTGTAGAGTTTATATGCAAAATTATAGATTTTAATCTGTATTAAAATCGCGAAAATTAATTTTTGATTTTAACTTGTAAAAAATCAAAAATATATACAGGTTTTAATGTATGCAAATGTATTACAATATTAGCATATATATTAATATAGATTTAAATATTTGAATTTGTGCTTATGTGAAACAAGGAGAATTGCTAAGCGATTGAAATTTCATAGAAGAAATAAATACAAATATATCAATTTTAATGTAAGCATATATATTGTAATATAGATTAAAATATTTGCATTTGTTCGTGTGACACAGAAAGAATTTTTAAATGATTAAAATTTAAAAAAATTAAAAATTTAAAAAAAAAACACGGGCCGGTGTTTTTTTTCTAATACGCATCAGGTCTATTGCCTCGTGCGTGCCTATATAAAGCTTTGGCTACAAGTACGGTTAAGGACCTACATTCATTTCCGCAATGCTGTATCTTTAGTACAGCAAGCCTTGCCATGGCTGTAGAAGTACATACAGTGTTGTATGAACAAAGGATTTGCAGTTTTCTCATCACGTTATAGTGAAACCATGTTATAGGATGCCATGTTGTAGGAGGGTTCCTGCAATTTACGAATCGTGTTATAGCAAAACCGTGTTATAAGATACCGTGTTGTATGAGAGCTACCTGTATTTAACTTCTTTTAAGGCACTAAAGACCAAGGTTGTCTCTAATAGTCATTGCTATCAGGTTGCATCCATCGTGAGGCTCCTCCTGTTTCCTTTATTTACCAGATTAAAGTGCTTTTGTATTAATTCAAGCCACATAATTGGTGATCTTCCTCATCTTCTATTTCCCGTGGGATTAATGAAAGTTAGCTTTTTTACTCAGTAAGCATTAGCTTTTTTACTCAGTAAGCATTGTTAGATCAGGTAAAATGTTGAAGTCTTCAGAGTCTATTGCATTTTATGACTTTAACAGTATTAGATTGCTTTTACTTTTCATAGATTTTAAAGTTAAATGAGGATTTCAGGCTATTATTCTCATAGATTGCACCAACAATTTTCTTTAGATTTTGCATTCAAAGATTGCACCAACAATTTTTCTTTAGATTCGCATATTTTCATATAATTTAGTAGTTGCACTGAATTCACTTCCAAAAAGCAGGATTGTATGATTTAGTGTTTTATAGATGTTTTTTTGTTTTTAAGCTCATACAGTGGTGCCTCGCATAAAGAACGCCTCGCACAGCGAACTTTCTATTCGTTCATTTCATGATTCATACAACGAAGTCGCCTGAGCTTCCACGATTGCTGCCGATGTATTGCATCCTTCCGCGCAGGCACTGCAGTCGTTAGTCACAGTGATTAACTTAGGCAGGTATCATGGCAGTCGCCTTTTAAGTTAAACTCAATATTTTTTTTATATCATGGGTTCTAAAAACAGCAGGAAGGTGATTTCTGTTGAAGTGAAACAGGAAATAATTAGAAAGAGTGAATGTGGAGTGAAACAGTGTTACCTCGTCAAAGAGTTCGGCCTAAGCAAGACCACAATTTTCACCGTTTTGACAAATAAGGATGCAATCAAATCAGCCAAAGTAGCCCAAGGAGTATCAAAACTATTTAATGAAAATCATAGGTCTCCAATCCACGAGGAATTGAAGAAGCTATTTGCAATTTGGATTAAGGACAGGCAGATGAAATGTGACGTAACAACCCAAGATATTATCTGTCACAAATCCAAGATAATGTATGACGATCTAAAGAAAAACATCCCTGGAAATAGCAGCAATCAAGATAATGAAGAATTTAAAGCCAGCAGGGGGTGGTTTTTTAGATTTAAGAAAAGGTGTGAAATTCACAGCGTTACTATGCATGATGAGGCTGGCAGTGCTGACAAGAAAGAAGCAGAAAAGTTCTCTATTAACTTTCAAAAATGTATTAAGGATGAAGGATACTGCCCACAACAAGTGTTCAATCCCGATGAAACGGGTCTTTTCTGTAAAAGAATGCTTAGCAGAACCTTCATTACAAAAGGGGAGAAGAAATTGCCAGGACACAAAGCCATGAAGGACAGACTTATTCTTGTTTTGGTCTAATGCCAGCAGAGACCTCAAGATCAAACCTCTCTTGGTTTATCACTTTGAAAATCCAAGAATTTTTAAGCAAAATAACGTTATTAAGTCCAAACTGCCCGTCCATTGGAAGTCCAATAAAAAAGCCTGGGTGACCCAAGTTATCTTCAACGAATGGATTCTGGAAATCTTTGCTCCTGCCATGAAGAAATTGTTGCTGGAAAAAGAACTCCCACTCAAAGCCCTTCTGATACTTGACAATGCCCCTTCTCACCCTAGAGGAAATATTTCCTAAGACCTAGAGGAAATATTTCAGTAAAATTATCCATTTATCAGGATGCAGTATTTGCCACTAAACACTACATCCATTCTTCAGCCAATGGATCAGCAAGTTATTGGGAACTTTAAAAAACTCTACACTAGAGTCCTCTTTAATAAGGTGTTTGAAGAATGCGAGTTTGGTGGAGATAATACGACTGTCCGAAAGTTTTGGAAGAAGAAATTTGATATCCTTATGGCAATACGATTTATACAGAAGGTTTATTAAGAAATGTCACAAAGGACCCTCATTTCTACTTGGAATATGCTTGTGCCTTCGTGGACCCAGGAAGAAGCAGTTGTTGATGACACAGAACTGGTGAAGGACATCATCACAGTGGCCCAAAGGTTGGAGTTAGAGGTACAGGAAGAGGATGTGGAGGAGCTTATTGAGGAACACGAAGAAGAGCTGACAACTGAAGAGCTCCAAGCACTTCTGGTCCTGCAACAGGACAATGCTCAAAGGGAAGTGTCATCTGATAACGAGGATCAACAAAGCAGTCAACCAATCCCAACTGCTGACATCAAGAACATCCTGGTCAAAAGGAAAGCAGTTCAGGAGATTACCAATGCCCACTATCCGGAATAAGCTGAAGCAAACAGGATCAACGATCTTTACTCCGATAATCTTGTCCGTTATTTCCTGCAGATGTTGAAGAAAAGAGATAAACAAATGACTTTGGACAGGTTTTTCATGAAACCATCTGCCAAAAAGCAGAAAATGGATGAAGATGTGCAAGATTTGGTAGACTCTACTTAGTCTGTCTTAAAATTAAAAAAATTATGTTTTTAAATATATGTATCTAAATAAAAATAATAACAAAAAATTTATCTATTTATATGTCATCTTAGCATATTTTATGATACAGAACGAATTATTTTTTGAACATGTATTTATATAGGAAAACGCGTTTCACACAACGAACTTTTCGCATTACGAACTTGCTCCTGGAACTAATTAAGCTCGTTGTTTGAGGCACCACTGTAAATCAAGATTTTAGTTGGTTTTTGAGGTCATTGTAGTATTTATTTGACATGGTGAGCCTTGTTTATCTCTGTGGTCAAATCATTGTTAGTGGTAATGATAGTTCCAAGATATTTGTACTGTGATACTGTTTCAAAGATGTAATTTTTCACTTTAAATAGGTGTGGAATAGGTGTATTGCATGAAGACTCCATGAATTTTACTTTATCTTAATTTATTTTTAGGTCTAATTTACCAGCCTCGGTTTCTAATAGATTGAAAGCCTCTTTGACAAATTTTCTGGCTCTATCAATCAAGAAAATGTCAAGGTTTGTAAAGTCTTTTGATAGATGGTTTCTCTTGCTGTAAGACCAGACACCCTGATACCTTTTCTAGGGACAAATTGAATAGTAAACATGGCGGAATGCCGCCTTGTCACAAACCTCTATTTATATAAAAGACTTCAGAAAAGTTATTCCCCAGTTTCATCTTGCACTTGACCCTCTTAAGTGTAGTCTTTGTCAGGTTAGTTAGTTTAGTTGTTTGTTTAAATGAATTCCTTTATTGGTTCATTTAACTTATGTTCATAAAGCTTATGTCAATTAATGTTTTCATATGCTGTTTTAAAATCAGTAAAAAGATAATATGTATAGTTACTTAATTCCATTGTTTTTCAAGTACCTGTTTCAAAACACATTTGTTATATATTAGCATATATTCAAAGCATAAATATCCAATAACTTTTTCAACATATGGTAATAGTCTGTTAAAAAGATTTAAAATAATGTTCAGAAGCATTATTCCATGATGGTTGCAGCAATCTTGTCTATTATCTTTCTTAAAGATGGAGCAGAGAGAACCCTCATCTCATTGAAAGGGTATCAGCTCGGTTGTCCAAACTCTACAAACTATAACATGTATGGCCTTAATTAGTTCTGGTTCATAAACTTTTAAAAGTTTGCTGTTAATTCCATCATGCTCAGCTGATTTATTCAGATTAAGTTTTTTAATTGCAATTTCAAACTTGTTGAGTGTTGGAGCATCTAACTCTTGAATATTTTCTCTAGTGTAGAGAGAAAATGTGGCTCTGTTCATTTTCAAGGCATTTTTACCATCAAATCTTTAAAATATTCCTTCCACCAATCCAAGATCTTGTTCTTCTCATTCAAGTGCACTCCATCTTATTTTTACATACAAGTAGATTTGGGTTGAGTTCCTTTCTAACTTCATTAATCAACTGATAATATTTTATAGATTCTTTTTGAGAGTTTTCATTTCTTTATACTATTCTTGAAGGAAAAGTCTCTTGTTTTCTTTATGTAAATGCTTTTTCTGTTTTCTTAGATCCTTATACTCTTCTTCAGTTTTTCGTGTATAATACTTTTGGATAATTAATTTGTGGGTATTGTTTTTCTTAGTTGTAGTTAAAGAGCAATCCAATTTGAACTAATCCTCCTTTTATTTTATTCTCCTGTCCAGCAGAATCTGCCAGTAACCCCTCTCCAAGTTTACTCTTACATAGGTTGAAGATGCCTGGGCTGAAGTTTAGTAATAGCCAGATTTCTATGTGGTTTTTCCTTTTTAAGATAGAATGATATCTTTAATCAACATTTAATTTTTGATAAAAGCAAAAAATTATCCAAATCTGTATTGGCTTTCCTATAGCATCAGACATCCAGTAAGTTACTTTGATGTCTCAGGTCCTTAAGGATATGGTCAATTTGGTTGCATGTCTTTTTATTGGGTGATTTCCATGTGACTTTATATGTATTCTTATGCTGGAAAATTGTGCCATCCTTTTAGTAATTCATATGACAAAGCAATGTTGGTCAAAAATTATCTATTCTCTCTTTCTAGTTGATGTAAGCTTTGTTCTCCAATATTAGGCCTAATTACTTTGTCATTTTCAATTCTTGCATTGAAATCTCCAATCAAAAATTTTATGTCACTTTGAGAACAATTCTCATAATATTTTCTAGAGAATCATAAAAGCTCTTTTTATCAATTTTTTTTGTCTTTGGTTGGTGGCTGAGCAGAAATTATGCTAATATAATATAATAGTGTCTTCCCTTTAAATGAAGTCTACAGATTCTTTCATTAACAGGCATGAAGTCACTAATGTTACTCTTTATTCTCTTGCTCACATTGAATCCTGTATCAAATTGATGCTATTTCTCTTGGCAACTACAGTAAACCTTTTGCTTCTTCTTTCCAAATATGCACTAACCAATCCAGCAAATTTCTTGTAATGCCAGAACATTGATGTTCAATTAATCAAAAATATCCACAAGATTCCTTAAAGTACCACTCTTATAAAGAGTTTATATATTCCATGTACCAATATTTTTGCCAAGTCATCTGGGTAAGTTCCATTCATCTGTAACTAACTACATGTGATTTCTGAACAAGGTAGTTTTTATGAAGTGAGGCTGTCAACCCATGCTCTACCCCAACCTGGAGGGCCAGTCCCTTGATATAATCTATAGTGGTAGGATGCCCGGCTGTATCCCCTAATGCAGGATGCCCATTTTAGTTGCCTTTTATGACATGCATGAGTTACATAGGGACTATTCTTCCACACATGGTCAAATTATTTGTATTAAGTAAGTAAAATACCCTGAAAGATATTAATATAATAAGTTATTTTAGATAATTTGAATTTTGCAGTCAATTATTATATCAAAAGTAGGAAAAACACTTTACAATGATTGTAGCAAAGGAGAAAAAGTATATTAAAGAATAAATATGATTAGCTTGTCTTAGTTTAAAAAGCCATGATCAAAATATATATGCCACATTTCTATAATATTTTTTCTCTGACAAGAATATAGCCAGTAAAATTTTAGCATATATTTAAAATACTAGATACTGCAATCAGTTATAAAGAGTTACATAAAAATGACTATGTAGTTCAGAGATTAAAATTATGTCAAAATTTAGGCCATTATTGTCTAACATCTTCTGCCATTTGTTGGATTTTTAGAGAATATGAGTAGAGTGTGGAAAGGGATTCACATTATTTAGCATAATGGTTTTGTTAATCCATTTTCATATTTTGTAAAATTTCTTATGTGTATAAAATACACAACATTGGGGATTGATCAAAATAGATCATACTGTGGACAATACACCAGAAACTCTGAAATTCTCTAGTCAAGTTTTATATACTTGTTCTTGACTGTTTTTGCAACATTGGACATATTTTCATGAACAGGCATAATTACTTGGGGCAATCCTTTGCAAGTAAATGGGTGTTCTCAACAAACTTCTTGATTCAGTTGTTCATATCATTTCAGAAGATGCATCTGGCCCCCTCATTTTTTTATAGAGCATACAATTTATATTCCAGATGATGTGCATGAAAGCTTTTTTTTTTTTTTTTTTTTTTAATGAAATTGTTGTTTTGAGATTGATGTTTTTGTTTTTGTCTGGATTTACATGTTTTATTTTTTCTATTTTGGATTGTTATAATAATCATTTTTTATCACTCATCTCTATTTTCTACGAAAATGATTTTTTGCATTGTGGGTTTAGCAGATTCATGCATTTCAATAACTTACTCAGGCTCATTGTATACATTATCCATTTTCTTGCCTTCTTTATCCTTCATACTATAAACTAATTTTTAGAATGCTCCTAATTGTTCAGGAATTTTTTTTTTTTTATTTAAGAATGTGCCTTTATGAATGTCTGCTTACAAGTCCTTTAGTGGAGAATTTCCTCCCCAAACTATAGAACAAATTAATTGACCTGCTTTTGCAGCTGTTTTTCAAAGATGCAATTTGTCACACATGTATGTATATAATTTGTGACACATAAATTTCAAATTAAATGTTGATTTTTTTTGTCAAACTATGTTAACCTGAATGCTTCTCCAAAAATTATTGGAAAAATTTCACTTTCTCTTTGGATACCAACAGAAAAAATAAAATTGAAATGCAGCAGACTTCTTAAAAACATTTAGACAGTTATTTGTATAATGTGTTAACAAGTAAAGCTTCATTTTAATTACTTTTTTTTTTATCAAATTTGTTAAAACTAAGATATTTTAATGTTAAGTTAGTATCCTATGACAGGTACATGTTTGTTGCAACATTTAATTTTCATGCCAATTGCGCTATCACAGTTACCTCTCCAACTTAAATCATGTCACTTTGTGGAAAATGCAGTTTTCAAAATCACAATCACACATAACTAGAACTTTGAATATTTCATTGTCGCACTATTTTCAATTTCAAATATGAAAATTTCCAATATTTCATTACAATTACTTATTACAGAAATATTAAAATACTAATAATTAGAAACTAATTTCACAAAGATTACATATTAAAAAACAAATATAAACTAAAAATATAATGCAGTCTATATTGGGAGACAATTGGGCAATAACACTATATCTGTAATGTAAATGGTAATTTTATGAAAACTCAGATTTTAATTAGTCTGGCAGTGGTGCCTGCCTTAAAAACATTAATGTAATGCCATCTACTCCAGAAACAACTAATTAATAACATAAAGTTAATTGATGATGTAGATAAAATACATTTTTATGCAAGAATTCATAATTTCTAATTATACTATTATTTCACATACATTTTTATGAAAACTTGAGTTTAAGCATTACAATTCACACTAAACCTAAATATTTATGGGAAATTTAATAATTTAATAATTTGCATTTAATATACACTTTAAAAACAAAATGTAATTTCAAATATTGTATGTTCCTGTATATAATTTGTGGATTAATTGTTAAAAAAATTCCGAATTTCGTTGTGCGTATTATACGCCGCCGGATATTATTTGATAAAAAAAAAATTCTCCATCAACAAAAGCTTACAAGAAAGTTTTGAAAAAATACAGTTTATATATATATGTTTCATAAAATAAATAACTGGTGGTACGAAGACACACCTGAGTTATTTAAGCTATAATCAGCTTTGTCCAATAACGAATTCGGTTCCTCGTAAAGATATTATAGTTTCATGTCGCTAACGTCATTTCGCAATTTGTCTTGACGTGAACTGTTTCGTTTTGAAAATATTCAAATTCGTATATCGTCATATGGAAGTGAAAACTTCTAAGTCACACAGCAGATTTAAATTAAGAGCTATAGAGAAAGCAAATAAGAAAAAATCGCGATAAACGTGTTAATGTGAAGTGAAAAACAAAGCACGTGCGGTATAAAAAGAAAATTGTATAAAATACACAGTTTATAAATAATCCATTTCTTTCACGTAAATTTTAATGAAGCGAATATATATTTTTTAAATGTGTCTAACATCGTTTTAAAAGTTATTATAAGCTAAATATCGATAAGTTTTACAAGAATCTTCTCGAAATTATCGCTCTTGAGCGATCTCGTGCTTTCATCTCAAGCTTATCGCACTTTGCGATGAGGTGGATCCAAACAGATCTTTTTCAGAATAAATGCTTTTATTTTATTTCATGTGACACCCCTGTTATAAACAGTACATATTTTAGACTATTCGCCGAAAAAAATTGCCGTGGATTATGCGATGCTTTTTTCCCCTTTTATTCGAAAAAAGGTCATGCGGATAATACACAGCTGTGGATTATATACAGGAAAATACGGTAGTTAAATTTCGGTTTCATACTTTTCAAACGAGAATTTCAAGCACTTGAATTTTAACCATAAATGAAAAATGCATAATGAATTACTGGAACTCCAAGCAAATTTTGTGCATGCTCACGTTGGGTTACATCATAAAACTGCAAAAATACATTCCAATGCAGTAAACCAGTTTGGCACATTTATCACTAGGCTGAATTCTATTATTTAACAGTTTTTATTCATAGTATAAGCATCCTGATAAACATTTTTTTAATTTTTACTTTTTTATATAAAACTAAATACTTTTTTTATTACAAACTATGCTATCCTTGCATGTATGTATAATTAATAAAAATGCATATTAAAACTGTTTGTTTTTAAGGCATTTCAAGTAAATTGATTAGTTTTTATTAAAGCTAAAACTAATAACTCTAATTTTAGTCTATTGTTTATTTTATTTTTTATTATTTATGTTTAACTTCTCACTAAAGTATCTAATGTATTTGAATATTGACTTGATCATATATTAAAAATTTTCTTTAAATATTTAAATTTTCATTAATATTTTCTTTTCATGTTTTTAAATTTTGCTGTAAAACAATTTATTTTGTTATATCAAATTTTGTTGACATTTTTCTTTTTTAGGATTCTGGCGTAGATTGTGTGAAATTCCAAAAATCGAACTTAAAAAGTAGATTCACTAGAGAAGTTTTGAAAAGACCATACCTTAGTAATAATTCATGGGGTAAAACTTATGGTGAACACAGAAAAAATTTAAGTATTGCAGATAAAGATTTTATTAAATTACACCAGTATGCATCAAGTTTAGGAATATGTTTTTCTGCCTCAGGAATGGACAAAGTAAAGTTTTTTCCTAATTCTTCATTATTATTTCTTTTATTTTTATTGCTTGATAATTATTAAAATCATTGAATTCTTTAAAATCTTGCTAGACTTGTATGTAAATGAAAGAGTTATTTATCATAAATTATTTCTATAGACAAAATACTTTCAGCACATACCGCAATAATCAGTAACACATTTTTGATATCAAGATTAAAAATTCAATTTTTTTTAATTAGGCATATCATTACATACCATGAAAATAGTGTAATTCTACATACTTTATCTAAAACTATTTTTGATCAGATAGATTTTTATATTTAGATTAGAAAACTTTAATTAATCAACAAATGTATTTGTAAGATATGCTTAGCTCTCATAAAAAATTCTTGCAGTTTTTGTTTTGTGCTTCCAAAATCTCTGATTTGATTGCATAGAATCCATGAAAATTACAAAAGTACACACAAAGTTGGAAATCTTCACTGCAATCATTAGTAATCTTATGGATTAAATGTTTTCTTGAGCTATATTGATGTGCTGCTCTTACTTCTGGGAGCCTTTCTGTTTTCATTGTTTTTTCTGGTACACATAATTATAGACTAGGGATGCAATTTCTTGGTTTGAAAAAGCTGTTTTTTCCACTCCGTTTATTTCTTTTTTCTCATGAAATCCATCAGTTGTATGCTTTATTTATTAAAAATAAATGTTTCCATTAACCAACTTTCTTTATAAATATAATATACTCTACAGAAATTTATTATGCTTTTAAATAGAAAAATAAATACTTATATATTTAAAAAATACATAGTAATGTTATATTACCTTAAAAATTATTGCTTCATTCATATTCGTTTTCATTTTTGCCTAAAATACTCCTGGACTTGTTTGCATCAATTTTTGAAAAGATTATGCATAATCTTTGATGCATATTTTACTGACTTAAAAACTGACTGATTAGCAATGTGGTATTAAGTTCTATGTTCATGAGTTCAGCTTCCATTTTGGGCATTGGTGGTTTAAAATCCATTTTAAAGTGTCATCTTAGTCAACTAATTCCGATGTGTAAAAAGTGATCATAGAACAACAAATAATTGATGTTTAATTTTTTCTCAGGTTCAATGAATTTCAAATGTTGTTCTGATATAAAAAACAATTATTAAAGTTATTTTTGACAATGATATTTTGAGGTTATATTTTGTTTTTTTACTATGATTTTGTTAGTTTTTTTTTTAAAATTAACTGGTATTAAAATTTTATTTAATGTTGATTGCTTTAAATTTAGAATGTGCTGAACAACATATCTTTTATTGATTGTATTTTCTAGGTACATGTAACTTAATTATTTTATTTATCTTTATTTTTAGACAAAGTAAGCAAAATTAAACAAACAAAAAAAAATGTATTAAGTCTGAAAATCTCAAACATTACCCGTTTCCTTTCACTTACATAATTTACTAAATAAATTTATTGTCTATGAATCTGAAAATGGAATCTAATAAAATTTTAACTTTTATATGAACAACTTTTATTATTAATTTTTTTTATTGAATTTATGAATTGCTTAAATGACTAATATAATACGTAAAAAGTACATTTTTGCTTGTGTGACTGAAAACCTGTTTTTATTTATTTTCAATTACTTCTAATTGCCTCCCTTTTTTTTTATAAAAAAATAATTTTCTAAAAATTCTTTGACATTGCTGTAAATCAATTAACAAATCGTTTTCTGTCTGTATAAATGTATGCAAAATGAATAATTGTGATTTTGAACCCCTTAGGAAATTCAAAATTTTAATCTCAAAGTTATGTAAAATCATTTATGAAACTCTTTTATAAGTGAGAAGAATATTTTAAATTTCAGAATAATTTATACCATCAAAATTCACAGATTATCTAAGTTTTTTTATGAGCTCTGTTTAAAATTTGCTATGCATTTTTTCAATGTATTTAATTGATTATGAGAAAAGCTTAATGAATTTAAATTGTTATTTATTTACAACTCTGTTTGTATTATTCGACCATAACGACAAGGCGGGTGAGATCTGTCTCCGGTGGAAGGTTTCATTCTTTCAGAGGTTTGGCCAGTAAAATGATTTATCAGTTTAGGGTTAAAACAAATTCTTTGCCCGTTCTTCTCTTTGGTGAAGAACATGATTTCCCCCTCTTCATTCTTTGCTTTCTACTTAGCCTAGAAGGTTGTATTCTCCGTGCTCTCTTGCTTTTTAGTATTTTTATTTTTATTAAAACTGTTCTTTTCAGAACAGCGCATAATGTCTCTAAAAAGGAAAACATTGCGTTCTAAAGAACGTAACATCGTTAATAACGTGCGTATATTTTTTGAAAATGAAGCAAAGTCTACTTCGCTTTCGATACCAATTCAGAAAGCACAGGAACGTACTGCGGCTGCTACTGGCGTTTCTTTTAGAACTGTCCAAAGAATTAAAAAGGAATCCAGGACTTATAGCAGGCTTTCAACTCCTAGGAAACAGCGTAATCGACCTGCAGAACGCAATGTAGTTTTGGACAATTTTGATTTGTGTGTCATTCGAAATACAGTAAATGAATTTTATGCATCTAATAAAGTTCCATCCAAGACATTTCCTCTTCTTCGGCAACTCCAAAAACTATATTTTCCCATATATTAACATATATTATTCATGCGCATTCTGTATGAATTTTATTTTTAAAAATTTTGAGAATTCTTTGATGTTATCCTTTTTTTTTTACTTGAATATGTTATATAATCAAAATTCTTAAAAACTATTTAACTGATAGATTTTACTGAGCGATATATAAATATTTTATATTCCCTCAAATTATTTTAAATGATTTTATAGGTGCACAATATATTTCCTACTATAAACATATATGATTTAAATTAATTTCCACTTCATTTTAAAATATTAGTATGTCGTAATATGATCAAATATGTATCTTGAATTAAAAAAAGGCTGTAAAAAGTTAATTTATTACTTACAGAGTTTCTTTTTTGTATAAAATAGACGTTCCTTACATGAAAACTGTCTTCATCTAAATTAACAACAAGCATATTCTAGAAAATCTCACCCTTTCCCATTTTCTCAAAAATTATTACGATAACACAACGAAAATAAAAACATTTTGGGCACATAAATTATTTATCGTTCGGTGTCTACAAAATGTTTTTGTTCCTGTTCTTGTGAACGAAATAAATTCTAAAATCTATCTAAAAATGAAATTTTCATGACAAAATAAAAATATTTTCATTCTAAATGTTTTGTCTAACATAACTTAATATATGCATTTATATATTTCTATTCTGGTATTTGAATTCTTCGAAAAAGCATAACACATACATATTTTATATTCATTCTACATCAAAAGGTGCTAATTAGCCAAATATGGTAACCTAGATTGAGGCGCTTTCTCCTCGTTTCCTCCTCTGTTCTCTAAATTGTTGAAATAGACTTCTCTGATAACACATGACTCTTACGTCACACCCGCCATCTCCTGGCGGTCGCACTATAATTGTAGAATGTAGTTTTCTTTCATGAATTTTTTATGACTAATGTTTTGCATTATTTAATATAATTTTGTATTTTTTTGTAATGTCTCAATTTGTTTGTAAAAAATGTAATCATTGAAATATTTTTATATTATTATTGTACATTTTTTAATTTTTGGTTTAAGGTTTTAAATGCTAATGTTTTTTTAATTCATAATCTGATAAAGTTATAACCTGATGAAATAATAATTGTATAATTTTTTTTTGTATTTCATTTTTTGTAAAGAACTTTTTTTTTATTTGTAGTGTTTCTTATCTATTTTCCGAATTTTAGCTATGAATTGTATGCAACTTGCAGCTACAGGGTGAGCAAAAAGTCTGTAAAAACTTTAAAAAATCATAAAAACCAGAAAAATAACCTAAATTAAAAATGGTTTTCAGGATTACCATCGCTAGGTCACTGGATTTTTTTTAATACAGGAAAAACAAATGACTCAAAAAACAGCCGATAGGTGGCACTGACGTCCACAAGTCAAAGGAAAAGTACGCAAATAACGTAAATAGTCTCCAAATCATTTTTTATATCGGTAGGTGTTCAACATGACCACCATCACAGGGTATAACACATTGCAGGCGAGTCACAAAACCAGCAACGACAGAGTCCGGTTGTATGGATGCCACCTCTCGGTGGATCGCATCTTTCAGTTCCGAAAGATTGGCTGGACTAGATTGATACACCCGAGATTTCAAATATCCCATAACCAGAAGTCTGCCTGTGTTAAATCTGGAGACCGAGGAGGCCATGGGAACTTGCAAAGCCTGCTAATGATGTTGTCTTCCCCGAAGGCCTCTATCAGGAATGCCTATCTGTAATCTGTATGACTGGAGCAGTAGTGTGACTGATTGCTCCATCTTGCATAAACATCGGTAGACAACGCATCTCTTTCACGCAAAGATGGCATGACCTTCTCGTACAGAAGCGTTAAGTAACGCTACGCATTCACTGTAGCCATTATTCACCCATTTACTGGGCACAGCACTTCAAAAAAGAAGGGTCCTATGATGATTGAACCTGTAAACCCACACCACACTGTCACTTTTGGCAAATGCAATGGTTTCTGCGTGTACTCACGTGAATTGCATGTCGCTAGATGCAACATTTATAGGTATTAACATTGTTGTGAAGCAAAAAGTGTGCTTCATCTGTCCACAAGATGTTAAAGACCCAAGTGGGATTATGGTCGATTTTGGAAAAAGCCCACCTCGCAAATGCCTTCCTCTGTACGTTATTTAGTGGTAAAAGTTTATGGCACGACTGCAATCTGTATGGATACATCTCGAGGATTCCACAAAGAATATGGCGTACCTTGGACTGTGGTAAGCCCAAGGGCCTGGCAGCTTCACGAGCACTGCTAATCCTTGCAGCTGTTTTGGACACTATTGCTCCATTTCAGCAGCAACATGCATCGCACGTGCCTCCCTTAAGCGTGGTCGCCCGGCTCTTGCACGATCTTCCAGCGTTCCAGTTTCTTCAAACTGCTGCACAAGCTTTATGAGGCCTGCTACTGTTAAAGGCCTTTTTCCATCCTTCACATTCTTCTGAAATCTGAATTTACGCAAGGCAATGGTCGCTGATTCCTGGTTCACATAAAACCACCTCACCAGCAAAGCTTTATCTTTCGCAGTTAGCATACACGGTTTACAACCGTGAACTGGTTGATTATTAGGAGCACAAGTTTTTATAACCGTCTCATTTGCATATTTCCACTGAATACGCTCGTACCAGTGCCACCTATCGGCTGTTTTTTTAGTTATTTTTTTTTTCCTGTCTTAAAAAAATCTGGTGACCTAGCACTGTTAACCCTGCAAAACATTTTTAATTTCGGTTATTTTTCCGTTTTTTATGATTTTTTAAAAGTTTTTACGGACTTTTTGCTCACCCGGTATTTTATTTACATGTAATAAACTTAAGATTCTTTTTAAATACTGATGATTTTTGTTTATGTATTTACAGCCTTCCATTGATTTCTTAAATGAATTAGGTGTGCCATTTTTCAAAATAGGATCTGCGGACTGCACTAATTTGCCTCTTCTTCGACATGCATCTAAGTATAAAAAGCCACTTGTTATTTCAACTGGAATGACTAAGTGTGAAGATATTTGTAAAATATATTCTGATGTTACCAAAGTTAACAAAACTGTTGCCATTATGCAATGCACCAGTTGTTATCCAACCCCTCCTTCACATGTAAATCTGAATGTTATTAAGGTATGACTGATATAAAATTATATCATTTATGTATGTTCAAATTGTACATTGTAAAATGTTGTCATTATTTATATTGTGTTCTTGTTTGATTTAGTGAAAATTTATAAATTAGAAACATATGTTGGAAGAACTGTTATATAATTACTAAGTGCTATAAAATAGAATTATAAAATATAATATTTTTAATTTTCATTCAATTTTCTTCAGAAATACTGTAACAAATTCTTTTAACAACATAAGCTGCATTTTGGAAAACCTTTCAATCATAAAAAAGTAAACGTAGAAGATGCTGCAAAGCAAAATCTAGATATGAAGTCCAGTTTATGAAAAAATCTCTAGATATGAAGGCAATGCATCCACTTTATTTACGTATTTGTAATCAAGTAACATTTCAAAGAAGAAATCTTGCTGTAAATGTCATGGATGTGTGTTTAAAGTTTTATTTTAGTTGACTAATAACAAATGTTAAGAAACATGCATGAAAGATTTCAGAGTACAGAATTATGATCTAACAATTCAACAATTTTTGGTTGGGCAATATATCCTTCATGTAATTACGTCAATAAGTATGTATAAGAGTATTTTATTCTTTACCACTCAGAGTTAATGAGTCAAACTGAACATTGGTTGATCATGCAGATGTTCATCTTATTTACATTAGAAATACTCATATGCAGATTAATGGAGACAAAGTATGAAAATATTTTTGTTAAATTTTATACCTATTGTGTTGTATTCATGAATAGTATGTAAATATTAGAAAATGTTCTTTTTTAATGGCAATTTTGTCATTGACTCCTCTCTGTGTGCTTCTATGAAGAGGTAGCATTTTTTAAATGCTACCTCTTCATAGAAGCACACATTTAAATTTTCCTAACCAAGTTTTATATTGTGTTTAAATTTGTATATATCTATCAAATTTTACTGATTTTGTCTAGTAATTTTTAATGGCACTATAGGATTTATGTTGTTAATGTTAATTGGGAATTAATCAAGTTTTATGAAAACTGATGCTGAACTGTTGAACATAGATAATTAATATGTAAATGTTTTTTTGGTAAAAATGACATGATGTTATGCCATAAAATGTTTTAAGTTTGAATCAAATCAATAAGTTTCTTAATTATTTTTAAAAAGCTCTTTTACTAAGAATTGTTTTAGTTGTCATCATTTTTAACTTTGCATCATTATTCATATATTTACATTGTTATGAAATCAATAAATCATATTTTATTGGTTAATGAAATATAATGCTTTTTCAATCTTAACTTCAAAAAATGTGTTGTATGGCAGAATAAATATGACAAATATAACTATTGAAAAAATATAATATACAAAATTTTATTATGAAAAGTTTTCATGAATTTTTGTAGCTTTTTGTTTTTATTACTAAATTATGTTGGAAAGTATATTGATCAATGAAATCTAATAGGTTAGTAAAAAATATGGTTCAAATAATGTAAAACTGTTAATGAGATTGGAGAAAATAAAAAGACATGTGTAAGTTGTTCAAGTTGATTTTAAATTATTTTGTATATAAATGTTAAATAAATTATTTATTGTAATAATTAAATGAACCAGATTTTAATAAATTCTTATTTTGCTTAGTTATTAAAATAAACATATTTTTATTACAGTAGATGCTTATTTTTATGAACCTCTACCTTGTTAATGTGCATGATTTTATGAACTATTGGCTGGTTCCTAACAGAGTCCCATGGATGCAATGATAATTTTAATATTCTATGAACTTAATTTTTTAAAAATCCCTTTTTTAAAAACTTGCTTTCATGCTTTTTTCTTTATTTTTTATCATCTGGTTCTTTCTTTATTTTTTTATATTATGGTTGAGACATTATAATTGATGTTATTTTTTAAGAATCTTTGAATTGTGGATTACTAACCACAAAATTAAGTATTAGCATATAATGAGTAAAATGTTGTTTCAATACTAAAATCGAAAATTATATTTTATAAATCCTAGTCTGATTTATGTCAGTGAATTTTGAGCTATTAATAGGTGGCATCCAATCTAGATTTTTTGAAGCAATCCATTTGGAATTTCTCCCTAATGTAACTTTTAACTTTCGTGTGCTTTTGAGTACAATCAGTTGTATTATTGAATGCTTTTGGAATGAGTGAGCATATCTTGGATTTGCAGTATTAAATTGACATTCTAGGTCTAATGCTCTTGTGTAAATGTATGATTTAACTGATTTTTCGTCATTAAAATTATTTATTGTTTTTAATTAGTAATTTTATTTTGCATGTTTTTATGTAATGCATACTAAACAATTTTTTCTAATAATGTATTTATAAAGAGAGAGAGAGCAAGAACAGTGTAGTAAAAAAAAGACCTATCAGTTTTTTTTTCTATTTTATGAACTTTCCATGTATAAAACTATTTTACCGGTCCCTACTTGTTCATAAAAACAAGCTTCTACTATTTTACATTTTTAAAATCTGTCAATAAAGATAATTTATTTATCATTTATTTATTATTTAATGATTTTCTCCAATTATATTTTATGTTTGAAATTAATTTGTATTACTCTTTTAAATTAGTATTTTTCCATTCTGTCTTTTGGAAGAATCAAACTACTGAAATATAGGCTGCAAATTTTCATGATGATCTCTGACATACTTGGTATTGTGTTGACATGCATGCATCTGTATTCTAGTTAGAGGTGAAGGTCTTGTATTCATACTATTTTTTGATTTTATTTTTAGAAATTTAAATTTTGAACTAAGGTTGAAATAAGCTTCATTTTTAATATGTATATTCTTTCTGTTAAAAATTTCATTCACAAGTTAATAGAATTTAATTTAAAAAATAGTAATTTTTCATATGTGGTTACACCTTTTTATAAATCATTTTGTTTTTTCAACAAAGATAATATAAAATAATAGAAACAATATTTATCTGTGAAGGTAAAACAAGTAAATGTTAAAATAGAATATATTACTCTCTCTTCAGAAAGTGAATCTCATTTTTGTTGAATATTGGGAGATCGATGTGAGTTTTCCTTTTTGAATGCACATTTTTTATAGGAATTTGCTAGAAATTTTCATATTTTCTTCCTTGCAACACATTTATATTATCCACTGTTTTTGCAGAGTTTATATAAGCCATATAATGCATTTCATAAAATTTTAAAACTACCTTGTGTTATTACGCATTCTAATATGCCTAGAAACGCTGAGTGATATCACTTTATTTATCTATTTTAGTTAATTTTTATTTTATCAAAAAGATTAAAATATGTGAATGTGATTTTTAAGTACACATAATTTAACGTGGGAAAGATTATATTTACATATTTTTTGTCTTAATAGTAAATTTTTACTGTCAATGCAATGGACAAAGAGAATTTCAATGGCTTATGTGTTACATATAAATTAAAATATCAAAAATAGATTAATGCAAAATGTATTATTACACATTTGATGTTGTATTTAAAAATAGAAGTTTAATATTGCAATGAATTAAATCTGTGAGTTCAATATTTTTCATTAATAGCTAAGCATTATGAGTATTATAATTCATTGATGGTAACCAAAATAAAATATGTTATTTGTATTAATAACTACTTAATGGTTAGATATGCTTCAAAAATAATAACTCATTTTTTATAGTTTTGTGTAAAAATTGATATACTAAAGGAATCAAATCTTTATTTTGGTAAAAACTTGGGTGAAAATTTTATTTGCAATATAAAATTAGAATATAATTTTAAATTTTGTCAGTTACTGAATGTGTTTTTCACATCTTCCATGAGTGCCATGAAGTTGGATTGTTAAGGAAAGTATATTGGATATTTTTTTTCATATTCGAAAGCTCTTATTTCCTTGATTGTGCTGTGTAATGTTGATATATTCTACATATTTCTTTTGTAAATTTCTCCATTTAAATAGGCTTTTGTGATTAAATAGCTAATTGTGTTTTATGAAAATTTCTCTTATATTTTATCATTAACCCAAATTCATCTTTCTTGAATAAAATATGATAATAAAAATAGCACTGTTTTAATTGCATAATTAATCAGTAGAAGATTTTAATCTAAATATTAGATTTATCTAGTCATTAGAAAACATTATATGTTTTTATATAATGTGCTTTTAATCATTACTTTTCTGTACTGCTTTTTAGAGAGTTAATATCAAATTGTTCTTGAAACTTAGCTTACATTAGATCACTTTGATAAAGTAAATTTCATATTATATAACAATTTACACCTGGTTGTTATCAATAATTACCTTTTAATTTTACTCATAATTTTTGTAATTTCGTAAAATATTTAATACTTATAATGATTGTTTTTTTTTGTTTTCATATCATTTTATTGTACAATAACTTCATCTTTTTTAGTAGTAGTTATTATATATGTTAATACTGTATTCTCAGATAACATTTATTTCTTCATTTGACTTCTTAATAGGCAAACAATAAAATTCTTTATAGTTACCATCCTTTCAATACCTGAACGCTTTTATTCATTCCTTATAAAAAAATTGCATATTTCAGATTCATAGAAACATTGTAGACAGAAGTTCTATTTCATAGACTGATTTCATATTTTACAGTTTTATTTATTATTGCATTTTGTCGAGCTTATTTTTTTAAATTGTATTTTCTTTGTCAGTACATAAACTTGTTGCTCTTTAACTTTAGTTAAATAAATATTAATATTAATTGTACCTATTTCTTAAATCACTAACTTTAATGCCAATGTAACATAATAAAAAAATAGTTGAATAATTAAATGCAACTTTTATGTTTATTGAAGGGTTACAAAAAGCTCTTTCCACAAGCTGTGATTGGCTATTCTGGTCATGAAGTAGGGATTGGAATAAGTCTTGCTGCAGTGACTTCAGGTGCCAAGGTAATATAATTTAAAATTGGTAATTTATTTTTTGTTTATTAGTGCTGAGTAAATGACAAGTAATTTAAAGAAAATTATGATCTATTGTATTAACTCTAAAGTTTATTTGCTATTTGAATATATTAATGAAAAAAAAAATTATCATTCCCAAAAGTAACAAAATAATTTTCAATTAGTTTTTTGTTTTTTTAAAATATGCATATTATTGAATCACATTAAATTGAGTTTCTAATTTTGTTGCCTAATATTGTATATTGGGAAGAATTTGAATGTTTGTTTTGCTCAAGAATTTTTACTTTACAAAAAAATTAATTGTATTGGAAAAACTATAAAATTTTAAATATGGTAAATACAATTTCTATCATTAAAGTTCTTTTATATTACTGTATTTTCCTGCATTTAAAATCCACAATAGTAAATTATCAACAAGAGTTTTTTCGAACAAAAGGAAAAAAGTGTCGGATAATCTGCGGAAGCAAATAATCCTCTGTAATTTTTTTGGGGAATAGTCGAAATAAATACTACTGATAATAAATTGTACAAAAGAAAACTTAATAAACTGTACAAAAAAAAAAAAACCCATTTAAAATGAAAAAAAATGATCTGGTACTATTTGGATCCATCTCATCGCAAAACGTGATAAACTGAGCTGAAAGCACCAGACCCATAAAGATCGATAATACATGGAAGATTCTAGGAAAACTTACCGATTTTTAGCTTTTAAAAACTTTTAAAATGAGTTTAGACACATTTTAAAGATAATGTATATTTGTTCTGTTAATAATTAATTAAAAAAAGAAATAGATTATTTTCGAGTTACACACTGGTTTTTTTCTTTTGTATTGCACGTGGTCGTTTTTTGTGTATTTGTACTGCGCATGTAGCAGATTAATACCACTGTCCTCATTTTTTTAAATTTGCCTTCTCTATAGCTTTAGTTTAAAATCTGCTGTGTAACTTATACCCTTTCACTTCTATGTGAATTTGAATATTTTCAGAATGAAGCAGCTCAAGTCAAGACGAAGTGCAAAATGATGATAGCCATTAACAATTGTAATATCTGTCTTAGAAACCAAATTCTTTCTTGAACACAATTAGACATAACTAATTTTAGCTAAAATAAGTCAGCTTAGTTGTTGTGCTATTTATTATTTATTTTGTAATACGTAAATCTCATTTCTTTCAAAACTTATATGTAAGTTTTTCTGGTGACGAATGTTTCTTATCAGATTATCTGTGATGGCATACTATATGATGCAATGAAATTTGGAAACTTTTCTTCACACATAATCAGCGGATTATATTCATGAAAATACAGTATATAAAGATTTACAGCAGTATATTAATATCTTTTTAACTGATTATTAAAGTCATTACTCAATTTTCCACATGCATAGTTTAAAAAATTAAAATAGCAAGAATGTAATAATATTAAAATAAAAAAAAAATACTTTGTTACTAATTTCAATTATTAATTTTTGACAAATATCCTGAAAAGATTTGGAAAATGGAAATGTTGTAATTTCATTTTGTCAATACATTATCAAATCTTTATTTCCATGTGATAAATATTTTGATTTCTCTAAGCATTCCAAATTTATGTATGTCAATTCTAAGATACAAAGTTTTATGGTTGCATAATTAAGGGCTTGTTAAAGTTTAACTTTTACAGAATGGTTTAAAATATCATAGTTGGTTATATATGTACCTTCTCATGAGAAAGTAGCTTTTATGAATATGAGACATGTTATTTGGTTGAATGTTTTTGGCACATTAGCTGTATTAAGATTGCTGCAGAATATGAGATTCGTACAATAAAGTTTTCAAAAACTGCGTTGTATGTAAAATGAGTTCTTTCTCATCTGCATTAAAATCCTTTCTTGTTTTAATCTAGAGTGGAAGATATTACTATTTTTTTCTAAAATATTTATCATTTATGTGGTTTGTTTCCAAATGTCTGATATGCACTTGAACTGTGAAAATAAACTTACCAAGATAATTTATCAAGTATGTAAAGTGCATATGTTAGTTTATTATATATTTTAATAAGCAGAAGAATTTAAGTTCTGTCTCTCCTTCTTTCCACATATTTGCTAATATGTGTGCTGACCGCACTGTTCATTATTATTGCAAGTACTTGAAATTACAAATACTGCACTTCAGGGCTGACTGTGGGAAATGAAATCCCACCTTTCCCTAAAAAAACTGGTTTTGGAAAACCTGAAATTTTTAAAATTAGATCTGCTACCTAGAATTTTAGTCCATACTTTTTTAATATATCATCAGCATATTAAACTTTGGTACTAATGGGAATGACACCAGTTGTATATTTCTATGTATGTTGTGTCTGTATAAGAACAGTGGAAAGGTTACACATTTATATGTGATCTTTCCCTTCATAACAAGTTTCTGAATATATACCTTGGCTGGCAGAGTGATGTTATATAGATTTATTATGTGTTGTATGTTCATGATGCATCATAAATTTATGTGACAATATACGTTTTTCTTACTTGAACAAAACCAAATTTGTGTTGAATAGATATTTTATTTATAATGATATAAATTTAAATAAATTTTTGAACAATCTTTAAAATATGTTTATTTAATTTCAATGTTATTTGTATTTCATTATGTTTATTTCCTCCTTTATTTTTATATTTAATTTGTACATGTATGATATAAAAAATTTCTGAGTTGTATCATTGAGTTTAATGTAATTAATTTTGGTAGATGATTGTAAGAGCTGGAAAAATAAATAAAATATGATTAATTTTATGTTTACATTTATCTTTTATTATTCTAGACAGTTAAAATTTTGAAATTGTTTTAGTTTTTCTAAAAATTGCATTAATAAAATTTCGTTAAATTTTTATATTTTTAATGTTTTAAATGTAACGATCCTGCATTATTTTATGGTTTTATCATTTAAAACTGCAGTGAAAATGATAAAATTTCGGTCCTTTTTTTATAGATATTGGAACGACATATTACTTTAAATCATTCATTAAAAGGTAGTGACCATGCAGCTTCATTAGAGCCATCAGAGCTTAGACATTTGGTTTGTGAAGTGAAGAGAATAGAAGAAGCAATGGGATCATGCAATAAAGAAGTTCAAGATTGTGAGATACCCTGTTATGAAAAGGTATATTTTCAGACATTTTATTTGATGAATATATTTTATGTAATGAAGTGGGACAATTTTGATTTTTGTGCATGGTCTTGTTTTCTGCCATTCTTTTTTTGGACTAGCTCTTGAGAGCTTAGTTTTTTTGGATAGGGCAAAGAGAGGGGTTGTTGTGAACCCACAAGAAAGTTTACTCTTAAAAGGATCATGGTCTAAGAAAGAGCTGGGAAACACAAAATAGTAAAACAAATAATTGGCACAAAATTCAATAAGAAATGTAAAAAGCCAAAAACAATAAAAATACAATTCATATATATTATTTCACAATAATCAGCAGATATATAATTTTAAATTAACTTCTTTAAGAATAGTTTTAAAACATCAATTTTAATTTTTTTATACAATAGTTAATTTTTAATTTCTGTTTTTACTTCGCTCAAGATTCGATTATTTAGATTGATATGATATAAAATTTGATATGATAATTTTATACTACAGATCATATACATGTGTAAATAATGAAAATGTCTTAAAATTATTTATATATGTGGATAGTATCAGAAAAATCGTAGATTCACTTTTAATACTAAGACCTATAGTAAAAATATTAGAAATTGAGATTTAAGAAAATTTTTTTCTGAAATTATTTTGTATCTTCTCAAAATAAAGAAAGACTCTGAGTTTTCATCTCAAGTTTTGTTGTATCTCCTCAATCCAGTATTATGTTATACTTGTGAGAAAATTACCACAAAACATGTTTTTTGTCAACAGTGCTCTTTGTCCAAAATACTTATGATCAACAGTAAAATTAAAAGAAAGCAGGAATTTCTTTCTAATAGTACTGCAAAATTTAGGATAGAGAATTGTTTTCCTTGAATCCAAATGTGAGAAAAGTAATTAGCTCCAAATTCTAAGAAAATGTGTGAACTTAGTTTCCTTTTTCATTTTATAGCTTATTTTTTTTATATATATCATTACAAGCAAAATATTGCTAGTTTTTATTTTTAGCATTATTAGTCCACAAAATATTCCTATAATTATTGATAATGCACAGACAGCAGAAACATTTTTAGTTTTTTATATTTTACATTCCTGTTACTTAGAAAAATGTTTCATGTGAGAAACATTTTTTGCATGGACACCAAATAATATTTAATTTAAATTTTGGATATCTATATCGATTTTACAAATAATATATTAAATTAACAAAAACTGTGTTGAATTGAAAATTACATAGAAAACAAAAATAACACATATCAACACTGCCTTAAGACTATTTATGTTAATCAGACATCTAATAATTTTCCTGCTCATGTCTGATAACATTCACTTTTACAAGGATGCATGTCATTTAGTAAAAATTATAGATGACTGATAAAATTTAAAGTCTTAAATAAGATTTAAATTAAAAGTACAGAAATAATCACATAATTAATATTATATAATTACAATAAATGCTTAAATAATTAATATGAAATTCTTAAGTGAGTTTTAATTAAATAAATAATAAATAAATAATAATTTAAAGAATTAAATATGACTTAAATTTAAAGTACATAAATTATTATATAATATTAAATATATTATATATATGAATAAAAAATAATGTTATATGAATACAATGAATATTTAAATAACTAATATGAAATTGATAAAGGAATTTTAATTAAAAAAAACCAATAATTTAAAGAATTAAATTATAGAAAGAATAATTTCCAAAGAAAGAAAGAATAAGTTATAAAATACAGAAATATTATAATTATACAAATATATACATAAATATATTATGAAATATATATAACATTAAAAATATTATATGAACAAAAAATAAATGATATATGAATACATTAAGTATTTTATTTTATATGAAATTGATAAATGTATTTGAATTAAATAAATAATTTAGTAAATTAAATAATTATATAATGTTAAATATATTATATGAATAAAAATATTATATGAATGCAGTATGAAATGTATATTAAATATTTTTTATGAATAAAAAGATAAATAGTATTATATGATTACAATAGCTATTTAAATAATTAATATGAAATTGATAGATGAATTTTAATTACATAAATAATAATTTAAGGAATTAAATAAAAATACTGAAATAAATATATAAAAAAATGAATACAATAAGTTTTTAAATTAATAATATGAGATTAATAAATGAATTTTGATTAAATAAATAACAATTTAAAGAATTTTTTGAAATAATTAAAAATAACATTTAATATATTATATGAATGAAAAAGTAAATAATTTTAAGTGAATCCTAATATAATAGTAATAATAGGTTTTAAATAATTAATATGAAATTGATAAAAGAATTATAATTAAATAAACAATAATTTAAAGAATTCAATTAAAAGTACATAAATTATTATATAATATTAAATATATTATAAATATGAATAAAAAAATTGCATAAATACAATATGAAATATATACTATATTAAATATTTTATTTGAATAAAAAAATAGTACTATATATGTGAATACAATATGTATTTAAATAATTAATATGATATTGATAGATTTTTAATTATCTAATTAAAAATTTTAAAGAATTAAATAAAAAATACTGAGATAATTATATAAAGAAATATGTTATATTAATTATTTAAATACTATAAGTGTTTATATAAATAATGAATATGAGATTAATAAATAAATTTTGATTAAATAAATAATAATTTAAAGAATTAATTTAGAATAGAAATATTTACACAAAAAATTTTTTATACATATCTAGAAAAAGTTTAAAATTAATTAATATGAATTTGATAAATAAACTTTAATTAAATAAATAACATTATATATATACAATATGAAATATTTTATAAATGCCATAAATGAATTAAAATAATCAATATGAAATTTTTAAATAAATTAATAATTTAAATAAGATTTAAATTTAAACTACAGAAATAAAAATTACATAATATTAAATATAATATTTGAATAATAATATATATATGAATGCAGTGAATATTTAAATAATTAATAGGATAATTTTAATTAAATAAATAATTTAAAGAATAAAATTTAAAATACGACAATAATTACACAAAAAATGTTGTACAAAAAATATAAATGCAATAAGTGTTTATATAATTAATATGAAATTGATAAAGGAATCATGATTAAATAAATGATAATTTAAAAAATTACTAATTAAATTAAAAGTACAGAAATAATTATATAAAAAAAATAATTTTAAATGAATACAATAAGTTTTTAAAGAATTAATATGAAGTTAAAAAATGAAGTTTAATTAAATAAATAATAATTTAAAAGATTAAAATTAAAATACAGAAATGATTATATATAAATACAATGAATGTTTAAATGATTAATAGGAAATTGATAAATGAATTTTGATTGAATAAATGATAATTTAAAGAATTAAATTAAAAGTACATAAATAATTATATATTGTTAAATATATCATGTGCATAAAAAATACTATATAAATGCTGTATGAAATATATGTTAAATATTTTATATGAATAAAAAAATAAATAGTATTTTGTGATTACAATAATTATTGAAATAATTAACATGAGATCAATAAATGAATTTTGATTAAATTAATAATTTAAAGAATAAATTAAAACAGAAATATTTACATAAAAAATTATATATAAATAGAATATGTTCAGAAATAATTAATATGAAGTTGATAAATGTATTTATTTAATAAATAGCATTATATCAATACAATTATGGAATATTATATGAATAAATAGGTATTTAAATAATATGAAATTTTTAATTAAATTTACAATCGCTTGTATAATTAATGTGAAATTGTTAAATGAATTTTAAATAAAAAAATTATTTAAAGAATTAAAACAGAAATAATTACATTAAAAATAATAATATAAAAATAGAATAAGTTTGTAAATAATTAAAATTGGTAAAGGAAATTTAATTAAATAAATAATAATTTATAGAATTAAATTTAAAGTACAGAAATTATTATGTAGTATTAAATACATTTTATGAATAAAGAGATAAATAATTTTATATAAATACAATAAATTTTTAAAGAGTTAATATGAAATTGATAAATGAAGTTTATAATAAAGAATTAAGTACATGGAAATAATTATATAAAAAAATAATATATAAATACAATAAGTGCTTAAATAATTAATATGAATTTAATAAATGATAATTTAAAGAATTAAATTAAAACAGTGAAATAATTACGCAAAATAATATTATAGAAATAGAACAAGTTTATAAATAATTGGAATTGATGAAGGAATTTTAATTAAATAAATAATAATTTAAAGAATTAAAAGTGCAGAAATAATTATTATGTAATATTAAATATATATGTGAATAAAAAAATTATATTATATAAATAGAATAAGTTTATCAGTATTTAATAAGAAACTATTTATAAATTTATTTAAATTATCATTTTTGTAATTAAAAAATTTTAATTAGAAAATGATAATTTTAAAAGTATAGTAATAATATTTTGTTTGTGATGAAGGCATGTTTATTTTTAAATCATTTGCTTTTAAAGTAATAAACATTTAATTGCACTTATATGCAGTTCTTGTTGCCCTGCACAATGTTTTTTTCTTATACATCTTATTTTTATATATTTCTTTACAGAAACTATGTTTTGCCATTTTGTAATATATTTGCATACTTTCATTCACATTTTCAATGTGAATCTTTCCCATTTCAGATTAGATTAGGATAATAACATATATCACAATGTACATAACTTTAGATGTAATTGTGTGAATGAATATTTTGATATTTTAAACTAATTTGCAAATGATACAATTCCAAATTTCTGTTATTTTACAATTAACTGTTCAACCTTATGTTTCTTTTAGTTGTGCATTATAATACACTATATATTTAGCATAATTGTTTAAATATACATATTTAATAAAATTGCTAAAAATAGTTTACCTATAATCATGAATCAATTTTATCAACTTTCACAAGTATTGAATAATTGAATCATTGCTTTCCAGTTAGGTAAAACTATAGTAACTACTCGTCCTCTTAAAGCTGGAACCATACTTGAGGAAGACATGATGGAAGTCAAAGTTGCTGTCAAGAAAGGCTATGATCCTATTAATTATTATGAGTTAATAGGAAAGGAATTAGCAAAAGATATGGCTGATGAACAAACATTATTATCAGAAGATATAATATAAATTTTTACTGCTTTTATTATACATTTTTTTATAATTGTTATCTGCAAAAATTATGTATCACTGAAAATCATAAAATCAGTGGAAAATTATCTAGTATTTAATATCAGCTTATTTTTAATTTTGTGATGTTAAAATTTAATCTTAAAAAAGGAAGTGACTATGTTTTAAAATTTACTTTCCTTAAAGATTATAAATTGTACTCAAATATGAAAAATACCATGATTTTCATTTTAAGCACAAAAGATGATATTTTATTTATTTACTCTGTTTAATAAATAGTATATTAGCCAGCATATTTTGTTATTTAATTACTGATGCATTTTTATGAACCATTGATAGAGTTTTTTTTACTATGTATGGTAAACAGTGGAACACTTACAATATTTAAACCTTGTTCATACTACCAACTATTATTTGGCTTTATTAAGAAGTCATGCTGTATTTATTGCTTTTGAGAGGGCCTTTAAAAATAATTACAATTTCAATGTTTTTTCTTTATGAGTGAAGATTTAAGGCTTGCTTCTTCAAAAACATAGTAATAACAGAACTCTATTATCATTGAAAAATGAAGCTAAGCTGAC
The DNA here is from genome assembly GCA_026290005.1 of Latrodectus geometricus. Lineage (NCBI taxonomy): Eukaryota > Metazoa > Arthropoda > Arachnida > Araneae > Theridiidae > Latrodectus > Latrodectus geometricus. Next base: position 35,163 of record JAPDSC010047205.1, read on the forward strand.
AGTTAAATGGTTCGTACAATGACATTCAGTTCAATAGTTGGTGAGTTTGATTCCAATCTCTGGTGTGATTGTTTGTTGTAGCTTAAGGCCTTTTTTAAATCATGGGTCATGGTTCAGTCAGCTATGATATGCAAAAAGAGACTGTAGGAATGACAAACCAATCCAAACATTCAAAAGTGAAAAGCATTAGTTTTCTACTTTATAATGCATTGTCCACTAGAAATGTTCTTAATAAATAGTTACTTCTCAAATATTTTTTTAGCTTCTTAGTTACAGCACATAAACACTCCCAGATTTATATATAAGCTAAGTAATCTCTCTATTATTCACAGAAAATAGCGACAGTTTTACATGGGCAAATCGTAGTATGAAAATATTTTCGATTTAAATATCTCCAGTTAACTCTCAGATTTAATCTAATTCTATGAAATTAATCCATTATCAAAGAAAAGTCTACACAATTATCTGCAGGAAATGTTATGCTTACAACTAATAAGTAATATGATGATTACATACACTAAAGTAATGAATATCTGTATAAAATATGATATGTTATCTAAACATGCATAAAAATAAAGTGATGTTCTTTGTAAAGATTATTATAATAACTTTTCTGTTAGACATTTTTTTTAGTTAAAAATTAAACGAGAATGATAACAAAAATAATGTTGAATGTTTTTGAAATTTGCATGCAATGCAAAGTTTAGATGTTTCATAATATTAGTGTACTAGGTGTTAATGGGAACATAGATTATTATTATTCTATCTTCAAAGAAAGAAATATCTGTTTTGTGAAATAAATTCAAATAGTGAAACGAATTGAAGTGTGAAAGGTTTTGGAAAGAGCATGATGTGTCAAAATGACATGTCTTCTTTAAACATGCTACATTATTTTGCAACAAAAAAGATCATATATTTGAAACATCAAAGCTCATTAGATTGATTTTTAAGACAAATTTTTGAAATCTTGATTTCCAGTTTAAAATTGAATTAACATGAACATGATATATTAAAAATGCTTGTGAATGATATGATGGAAGAATTTAGGTTTAGATTTAATACAATATTCCACTAAAATCGATGCAACTTCAACATATGATAAGGTCTGACATGTTGATATTGAAAGGTGAAGAAAATTGAAGATAGAAAAGTTCTTGAAATTTATAAGAATAAATTTGAGGAAAAAATATACCAGATGTCATGTTGAAGAAATTGAATATTCAATGATATCAAGAAAAGCAGAAAGTGTTTCTTTCTTGCAGTTCATGAAAACACTTTTCCTTTTGTGCTTGGAAGAGAATCCTGGTGTAAGCTTCATAATATATTGAAAAGCCCGAAATATTTTTACTAAGAATTTTTTCTACACACACCAGCAAATTTATTAAATACATCTGTCTGATCAGACTTACTGAAAAATTAATTACTGGTTGACAGTGGAAACAAGGTATTCCAAAAAGATTAGTTAAAAACAGTAATTGAAGTTAGCTTGTTTTTTTCTTTAGTTAAATGATTCTATCACTGTGTCCAATAAAATCATCTGCTCCTAAAATTTGTTTCCAGTAGAATAATCTGGTCTTAAAATTTGTTTTCAGTAGGATAATGTAGCCCTAAAGTTCACTTTATATCAGAGTTTTTCTTTCTGAAACTTTAATAACTCACATTTCTTGAAAAGTATTTAAATCAGCTATATTTCTCTTCTATAAGTATTTGAAATCAGAAAATTTCCTAATAGTCTTATGCAAAGGCTGTTTATAGCGATTTTCATATAGTTAGTCTAGTTATAGGAAATTACTTTTAAAATTAAGTGGATAAAATTTAATATTTAAAAACTTTCATGTTGCCTGAAATAATGTATCTAGCCCCTAGTAAAATTATTCTTTTTCATAAAAATTAAAGAAATAAGTCACTGATGTGTTTAGTGCCAAGGCTTAAGAAAAGAATTTTGAATTAAAATGTAGCAACAATTTATGTTTATTTTTGTATTATAGTTTCAATAATATTTGTAATGTATATATTAATATATAGGTTTTGTTTATTATCTGTAGCATAAATTTTCCTTGTTTGATTAAATTTGTTATTTCTAAATTATTAACACACAGGTTTAAGGTGTTTTTAACATAATTAGTTTATTAGGGTGTATAAATAGATAAACAAATGTAAATGTGTATGAAAATGTCTACTTCAATATCTTATTTAGTTTGCAACTGCATTAAAGTGATTTTTGTATCACAAATTTTTTGTGAAAATTGACACAAAAAAATTCTGAAATTTCTTACACAAGAAAACGTTAAAAAAGCTTATTGCAAACAGGAAATGTAAAGTATTATGTAATGTAGGTACTCTAATTTTATGGTAATAAATAAATAAAATTATAAAAATGTTTGTATTATTATATATTTCATATAAATTTTAGTTAGTATTTAATTTACTTATGTTTTATATTTTGTAATAAAATTATAGCCCATTTTATTAATCAGAATTAATGAACTGATGAAAATCTTTGGTAGCAAAACAAAGAGAAATAAGTTTGTTAAGGTTAAAAGATGAAGCACAATGTTTGCTATTGTATTTGAAAATTAAATAATAATTTCCATTTTTTTTTCTTCCTAAATATTATGCACACATATTTTTATTAAAATTTCTTAACTGTAACTTGCACACATTTAATTTTTGGATTGAAAACTTAAATTAGAACTTGAAAGATAAAATTGCACCTCATCAAAAATATATTAATGTACAATCATTTTTTAAATTTTGACTGTCTTTCATACAATAGTTGTTTAAAAATATGCATAAATAATACATTAATAATGTTATTACTTATAGTAAAATTAACAACGTTTATTTAAACAATCATTAAAAGAATGATATTAATGATTAAAACCAGACTTAAAGTGTATAAAAAATATGCCCCTTATGGTTGCAGCAAATTACAAATAACATAATGTGTGTTTAAAAATATAACTTCTCTTGTATGATACATAAGTTCATGTTATATTTTTTGGCTAGGATACTGTACTGATTTTAAAACATTTCAATGCGAAATTAAATATCAGTTCAAATCGCAATGTCTTCCAATTTTATATCGGGAATTTGAAGAAATTTTATTTTGATAGATATTTGTGACTTTAAGGAAAGCATAACATTAATAAAAAAAAATATAAATGCAGAAAAATCTTGTCTTGGAGATTAAACAATTTTTTTAATTTTGTAAGATGATTCAACTTTAAAGTTCCTGAAGTCTCTATAGGAGGATAGAATTTGTGATCCATGTTAATTAATTTCTGTAAGTCAATAACCACATATCAATAATAAAGGAGGAAATGACAAAGCTCCATGAAAAGATAATTCAGTTGTCTATAATAATAGAGTAAAAAGCAGATTCAGGAGGTTTAATGTTAAATATTTTGTTAGTTGACAGACTAGCATCAGATTCAGATATGTCATATCAATCAATTAGTAATTTTCTAAGATTCTCATGCATAAAAAGTATCCATCAATGTTGAATGTTGTCTTAATCATAATGTTATTTTTAGCAAGCATGTGTAAAATTAAAGTAATTTGTAATTTTTTTTAGGTAATCATTTTAAAGAGAACAGTGATTTGACTAACTGCAATTATTAATTTAGTAATGTAATAATATATATATCAGAATATATACATTTCAGAATCGTTAGATGGCAGAAATGATTAGATGCTGTTAACAAATATAGGTTACTTTTTAATTTATTTTTGAATATAATATGGACCATGAGAAATATTGTTATGTAAATAATTTTTAATTTAATTATTAACTCAGTGTCACTATGTTCTTGTCTAATTTTACCCAATAAGTACCCTAAATTTCTCGTTTTAATCTTTTGATATATAATGAAGAAATAAACTAACCAATAGGTATATTTAATGTAAATATGTATTTACATTAAATCTATCTTTTGGATAGCAGGTTTCAAGTTTATCTCATAACGTTTAATCTTTTTTTTTATTGCATTAAATTCACCATGTTTGACTCAACCACTGAATTCTTAGATGTCTTAATTGTTTGAAAAATACTTGGATTTTCGAATATCTTATGTTACAAATTTTGCATATTCCACGATCTTGAATTGGTCCAAAGATTCTTCTCTATACTTTTCTTTCAAAAATAAGTAAATTATTTTTAATTGCTTTTGTAAGGGCCCAGCATTTGCAGCCATATAGTTGAGCTAGACGGAGGAATGTTTTGTATAGTTTTAGTTTTTATTGAAAAAATTTTAACATTATTTTTGGTTCTCTTCATGATTTTAGTAATCTTCTCAAAGAATAAGACTTGCAGCTACTCTTAATTGTTCCTAAGCATTCAGTTCCAGCTTTTTTCATAGTTATTTCAAGGGTCAAATTTTTAACTCGATTGATTTTTCTAATACTTACCTTAAGATATGGATTTCATCTATTGTATATATTTATTTACTGAAATTCCTGGATAATTTCCTGATACTAACACAATACAGGGCTGTAATCTTCTAAGATAATGTTTCTGTTATATAGACATTTCAAATAGTTTTGTGTATTAAATTCATAAATGGGGGTTCTATACTTTTGAAGGCATTTTGGCATAACTGATGTAGCTTTCAAAAAAGTAGATCTATTGTTGAGATTGCCTGTTGAACTATTTCAATGATTGCCTCCATTACCTTAATGGCTCCCAAATTTCTTTTCAGTTTTCGTTCTTAATAAAGCTTCTTGTGATGCATCTTGTCCTCAAGTAAGTCTAAAGTGTTATCGGCATTGGTCTAAAATTCATCAGTTTCATTTTCTCGTGTGAGCAATCTCAATTTGAATCCCTTTCGAATACTGTTTACTGGTGCATAAAATTTCCTTTTGAATCTTTTTTAATGTTCAGTTTTTCAATACTCTGGAAAATCTCTTCTCTGAATTCTCTTTCATTTTTATCAGCACCTTTTTCTTGTCTCTTAAAATCCTTATACTTTTCCTTAGAATTTCTCTCGTCGAATATTTTTGTATCATGTTCCTGTATGCTCTATTTTTCATATCATTGATTTCCCTACATTCCGAGTCAAACCATCCTTCGACAAAGAATATAGTTTTGTTATAACTTCATCTGTTACTTCTGTAATTATCTAGCGGCATTTACTCAAACGCAAATCAGCATTTTTTTTATTTTGCTTTTCTGAACTTTCCTTCAGTTTATTGGTATTTAAGTAAGATAGAAAATTCTTGGACTTTCTGAACACAATTTCTTCAGTGTTCTTTCCTTTTAGAAAAGTGTTTATAGGGCTTCACTCTTATTCTTCTTATTGCAAGAAAGTACTCGGAGTTTGTTCACCTGTAGTTCTGTTCAGCCAAAAATTTGCCACATATCTATTAGTATACGATGTATTTGGTTGCAGGTACGTTCATCTGGTGTCTTCTAAATCATTTTATAGATTTGCCTTGTGTCAAATTTCATGAAATTGCCAAACCAGAAAAATTTTCAACATTAGAGTTATAATAGATATGTAGATTTTTTCAGACAAATATTTGATCAACAAATTGGGTATTCTTTCAATTTTACATTGAAATTTCTAATAGCATTTTTGATCTCATTCTGTAAACATTTACCAAAAAATATTTTTAATTCTTCATAGAACAGTTATTTTGACCTCTTTATTATCTGTATGTGCTCTGATTATTGTGATAATAAAGTTATTCTTTTACTACCATTGAAAATCTCTCATTTATAGGTTGAAAATCCAGCATACTTTAATTTTCCTACTGATAAGAAAACCAGTGTCAAATTCAATATGACTCATTACAGTTGTAAAACAAAGAGTGATGTTTTTGCTCGATAATTCTATTACCATCCTTCGTCTTTTAAACTACCAGAGTTCCTTGCTTATATTTCTGGAAAATTTCAGTCAACAACCGAAAATCTTCATTTTGTGGAATGTTTACATTTTCCAGTTCTCAATATTTCAGCCCGTCATGTCACAAACGTTTAGGATAAATCCGTCTTTATTTTTAGCTATCGAGCTTCAGAACCAATTGGCTTTTTATGAGTTGGTTGGTTAGCCAAATGCCCAACACACAACTTCGGGGACCGAATGGTATCTGGCTCTCGTCTGGCTCTTTTCCACTAGCTACGCTACGACCAACATAGTCCACTGGGTTATTGACATCATCAAGCTCGATTTTTATGCCAAAATGGATACTAAGAATGAGTGTTTACTTTTATCACCAGAACATTATTTCTTGGTTTGGTAATGCTAACCTTTAATTTTTTCTAAAAATATATACTTGAGCATTTTGTTTTCTTGGGAGAACAAGTTTTGTGAAGTTTACTTCTGTCAAATAATAGTTGTAATTAATAATTATTTTATCGAAGCTAAATCAATTTAATGGCTCCTTGATTCAGACTTTGATAAATTGTTTTTTTGGATTAGATTAGAATAAATTTATATAGATTTGAAAATATGAGTATGGTGCTAAAAGAACACCAAATTCTGAATATTATTCATATTCCATTTTGAAATGATAATTGTTTCTTTCTTTGCAGTTACATGGATATACAAATTAAATGTTTTAAATACACATCAACTTTAATTCGATATTTTAATTATATGTATAAAATTAAATGAAATATAGAAAAATTATCAAAAATTGTTTGATAACCAATTTCAGGGAAAAATTACATATCACTTAGATTTAATTTATGACATGTTTCTTTTTGCTGCGAATGTAACAAATATTTTAGATATTGGCTAAGAGAGTATTTTGTTTTAAGGTATTCAATAAAATGGATTATTTTTAAAATTTAAAAAATGATTAGCAATAGTGACTCCCTAAATAGACGTGGAAACAATTTCTAAATAAAATTTTATTTCCATCGATTAAAATAATGTTAATTTAAACGTTTGAATAATTAAAAAGGGAATGAATTTGTACAAATCAAGTTTAAAAAAAAATCCAAAGTAGATTTTAAACCACTGCAGGTATTTCCATGCTTGAAATGGAAATAAAACCCACGAACAATTGAAGCAGAGTGGTAACCATTCAAATGTCAGCTAGGGCAATTGAAAATCGTGGGACCATTTAAATTATTTTTTACCCCTTGCATTTTCTTTTAAATAAATACACAATGCACTGTTTTTGTTTTGAAAGTACGAAACAATAATCAAAAAATATTTGTATCATTGAATCCTTATATAAAATTATTTTGTTATTTTAAAAATAAATATCCCTCATTCTTACATTTAATTAATATTTATAGAAAGATAACTGCTAGAAAGGTCAGAGTAATTAATTATTAATAATATGTTGTCTTGATTAAAATATTTTGAATAATATGTTGTTTTGATTAAAAAATGTGTTGATATTTATGACACACGGTAATATTTTCATCTACTAAACTTATGATATCAGAAAAACTGATTAGTTATGTCTGTTGCAAAATATTAAAAATAAATAAAATAGAATTCGGACTGTAAAACAATTCGTTTACAGAAATGTTTATTAAACATTTTTGCAAGCGAATTGTTTTAGAATTAAGTGTGTTGTAAATAAATGTATATATTGAGTAAGTAAACCTTTTGAAGAATTAAAAAATGACTGAAAATAGTGTAAGGACATTGGAAGTGCGTCGGAATAAATGATTTCTTCAGAGTTGAGAAAATATCTTCTGTGTGGGTATGATGCGTTTAATTCAACTTTATTGTTTCGTGCATTACCATTAGATCATATGCGTCTAGAACTTTAAAGGGGCACCAAAGAATTAATCTTTCCCATATTAGTAATTCATCACTATTAGATTTAAATAAATCTGTTCTAGGTCAATAATTTTCTTCCTTCTGACGAAAATGAGCTATTCTGAAAACAACTTTTTAAAGTGGGATTAGCGACTCACCCATTCCAAATCAGTGTGTCTGATAACACGTTTCTTTCTCTAATTCTGGACTCATTATATTTTTTGATTAATTTATATATATTTATTTTAAAAATGCAAGTGAAGTTTTTGAGACATGAGAGACAAACAAACACGAGAGCTTGTTTATATAATGCGTCTCGTTAGAATTAAATAATAGAAATTTGTACATTCAAAAGACTCCAGTTGAAGGAATAAGAAACGAAACCCAAGTTGTGTTAAACATGTGCACATATTGATAGCAGTTGTATAAAAACTTATATAACTGTTATCAATTTTTAATAACTTTTCAGGATACTTACGATGCAGATATTTACGGTTTTGGAATACAACGTAAAGGAAAATGTTTGCAATAGGAATAAAATTTTTAAAATAAATAAGAAAAAAATATATGTATACCCTTGCATATCCAGTTGTTAGCTTCTTATTTATCTCTTAAAGATAAGCAAAACTAATTTAAAAAATTATATGAGGCCATGTATGAAACACATTGTTGATAAATTGTAAGCGCTACAAGAAGTTATTCCAGTATAGTATAACTACTAAAATCCTTTTATATTTATAAAAGTATTTTTGATTAAGCTTTAACATATAGTTGTAGCTGAAGTTTGTTTTATCTAAAGCCATTTGTAATCAAATTTGGGATGTACCAAGTTTTAGGAATTTGTCAAAGATAAAAATTAACTGACTTTAATAAGAATGGAGTTCTTTGAACTTGGAAACAAATTTATGTACGTGTGTGCAGTTTCAGTGCTAAGCTTTTATCAGGATTATTTAAATTTGCAACTTGAAACTTGAACTTACTTTAGACAGGCCTTCATGTAATCAAACTGAGCCTATCAATGTCTCCATTATTTTTAATTGATCTAAAATAAAAATGATGTATGAATCAAATAATATTGATAAAAATAAAAAAGCATGTTTTTAATAAATGGAAAATAAAAGCAATGTATTATCATCTTTATTGTATTTTATTTTAACGTTTTGGGATAGCAGAATCAATATACCCTCAATAGTCCCCTGTGTTATGTGTTTAAATTCCAGAAAAAAATTTAATGAGTCATTTTCAGATAGTTACTAATGACTCATTGTGTAGTTAATACATAAAACATAATTTTGGAGAAATGCAAAATTTTTTGTGGTTCAATTAAATATTTTGGTTTGGGTATATTTTTTTACATTGATTATATATATTGCTGGAAAACTTATAGCACACACACACACTGAAATATCAGAATAAGTTTTTTATTTAATGCATCGTATTCAATGTTTTAATGCAATATTAAGTTTACAAATATTCTTTCATTTTACCAATGCACTGATGTCAATTACTGGCCTAAAAACTCAAATGTCAGCAAATATCTAGGCATTTTTGTATTATGAACAACCTCGTAGCATCCTTCATATAATCCAGATTTTATAATAAAAGCGTAGAAGGCTTCTAACCATCTACGATGATGATGGACTGTTTCAACTATTTGTTAAAAAGTGCTTTTAGAAATCGTCTTTGTCTCATATTGCCTTCCACTTCACTGCAGTCTTTTTCTCAATAAAGTTATATCAATGGCAGATTTAAGAATGTTCCAAACACACACACACACACTGGTTAAAAAAATAATGGGAACACTTGTAAATAAGAGTGACATTTTTTAATGCATTTTGTAAGCATTGAAATATGATAACTACCAGTTTTTTTATAAATAGAAATGTATATATTGTGGTAATATGTGTTAGCTTTATGGAAGTTTTTGATTGAAGCCTTGGATTTTTTAAAAGCTTACAATTTCGGACTTCTCAGATTTTCATAGGGTCAAATTGACAGAGTTTGTCTAGTTGGAGCAAGTGTGACTTAAATATCCCAAATTCTAGGCGTTTCTTGGACTACAGTGTACAAAGTCCTGACAGCATTCACAAAGAGCAGCATGACAAGCTTGCCAAAGTAAAATAGTGGACGGAAAGAAAAATTCAGTGGAAGAGATTAATAGGTATTGAATGCGATTATGGTCGAAAAAGAGAACAAGTGCAGAAAAAGTGACCTCACAGCTCATTTAGCATCTGAATAGACACCCTTATGAAGAGAAAAATTTATGGTAGATCAGCAGTTGTCAAGCTACTTGCTATAGATCTGCCAAACGTCGTCTAGAGTGGTGTCACTCTCACAAAACCTGGTTGATTAATAAGTAAAAGATTGTTTGACAAATCGTCTTTCAGAGTTTTTCCTACAACATGATAGTTACACGTTTTGAGGACAACTTCACAAGCATATGATTATCTCCTTCCAACTGTCAAACATGGAGGTGGATTTGTCATAGCCAATGATATCTTGGTTTTCTGTTAGACTAATCATAACCCTGAAAGGTAAGGTAACTGGGCAGAAATGTCAAGATATTTTTACTGATCAAATATGTCACCTATGATGCAAACTTTATTTCCAGCTGGAAATGAAATTTTCCACACTGATGATGCATCTGTCCATGCAGAGGGATTTGTCCAATCATGAGGATGTATTTAAGCATACATTTTGGCCCACATTGTCACTCGACCTCAATATAATTAATCGGACCGTTATGGTTTATTTTAAAACGTTCAATAAGGAATCGTTATTCTCAAACGGCATTTCTCCCAGAAATATACAATGTCTCCATGAAGAATGGTAGAATTTTTCTCTAAACACTATAGTGTTTTAGAGAAAAACTATATATAATCAGCACTTCTGTGAATCGATTCCTAGATGAATCCAAGCTGTATTATACACCAATAGCAGTCATACACTGAAATACAGAGGATATTAACACATTTTTAGAATGATCTTGGGGCCGTTTAATTAATGTTTAAAATGTAAATATTATTTAAATGTTCGATCTAATAGCTTTTTTTCTGAACTCTAAGTCTTCATCGTGATTTCCATAACAGAAGAGCTTTCATAAAAATTTCTAGGGGTATTGTTTTCCATTACTCTTCCACTATTTTCCAGAATCCATCAATCGTGGTGAGCCTGCATTTAATAAGAGCTCTTTTTTTTTTTTTTTTTTTTTTTTTTTTTTTTTTTTTAACAAACCAAAGACACAATAATCCATAGGTGAAACGTCATGGGAAATCGCAGGAATATGTTGAAAAGGAATATATGTAATACCTGTTTTACTCTTCACTTTTTCAAGGAATGCAGTGGTAGTTTTCCAAGTATGACTTGTAGTTTTGTCTCGATGAAGTTTCACTCTTTGAAAGTCATTGGGATAAAGAAGTGGAATTTCTTCTGTAAATATTGTACGTAAAATCTTCTGATAGTTATGATGAGTTGATTTTAACAATTTTGTCTACTCTTCTTATTTTTAATTTCCCATTGTAAGAGAAACCTACGACAATCATAAACCTCTTACTGAATCTTTCTTTACATTGACGGAACCTGATTTGTACATTTTTTTCCTACTCGTTTTCTATAGTAAATAAACCTATTTTTTGTTTCAGTTATTTAGGTAAACCCATGTTTCATCAACTGACAAAGTATATTTCCATTTATCTCCTGCTAAATGATTTTCATACAGGACTCTAAAAAATGTGTTTTGCGCCGAGACATAAAGCTAGTGATCATAATGTTTTCTAGCTTTTTTGAGTTGTAAATCTTGGTTTATTAATTTATTTATTGTTGCTACAGATGTATCTAAAGACTTTTCAATTGATTTCTGTGTTGGCGGATTTTCTCTTATTACCAGCGATTTCACTTTAAAAACATTTGAAACAGTGCATACTTTTTTCGGATATTCGTTTGGAGTCTTCTTTCCATGTAGAAACATTCATAGACGGTTTTTATTTGTCTGATTAATAATGTTGCTTATTTTGTACTTAGAAATTTTGAAACCATGCATTTCACAACGTTTTTGGATTCTGGAATAAGAATATTTCTCTTCGAAATGCCCAAAAACATATCCTTCAATCCACAGCTTGTTTACATGCAACATTTTGAAAGAAGAATAAATTTAAAAGTAACAGACAATGTTTCTCACTTCAAATAATGAGCTGTTGTAAAAATATTTTATTCTAAAATATTTACTTTTTTAAATTCTTTATCGAAATCGTTCTAAAATGTGTTAATACCCTCTGTATTAAAGGATTCTTTATAAATCTATGTTGTTTCCATTATTCTGAAAACCATTGTATATATATGTATACAAATATGTGTATATATATTTATTTGTATACATAAGGTTTGTCTAAATAATGAAATGCGATCAAGAGACAAAGCTATAACTAAAGATGCGTGAACAACCCCATTATTTAGTGTTCTTCAATTTGTGTACGTACCCCTATTCACGAACATCTAATTCATCCACTTATGAGAGCGCATTTGAAATTAATTTATTGCATAAAATTATGATTTTCTTTATAGTGTTAAAATCTCATTATACGAGTATATAATTTATTATTTAATTGATAGCTAAATTTTGTATTGTATTTTATGGAATTTATATATTTCTAAATCACATGTCCACTAAAAATTACTCGTTTGAAGAAATGACAGGAAAATTAAATTTTTTAAAATTTTACGTACATTAGTGTAAATTATATAACTCATTCTGTAGTGTGCTCAGTATGTCATTTGTAATTTACACTTATGCATTTGTTTATTTTTATTTATTTTACGCCCCAGCTATTCATAGTGAATAATATTGAATACATTACATAGAATTTCTTGTAATTTCAGTTATTCATTATTTATTTTCTTTAATTTTTGGTGTAATTTACTTATTGTGCAATTCAAATATTTAAATTAATTTTTCAGTTACGAATTAATGTGTAGAAGTTTATTACATGGACTTAACAATTATTTCATCTAATAAATACAATTATTTTTTTTAAAAAGAAATCTTCATAGTTTTTAAGTTTTAAAGAAAAGGAAGAACTCCTCTTTGTTTATAGTTCTTATTGCTGAGAATTTTAACATTCTTTCAATAATTATTTTGTGTGAATAAAATGATTTATTTATCAAAATATATTAATATTGTATTTTTTAATGAGTTAGATACATGGATTTCATTTAAATCTAGCGAATTACATGTTCGTCACTTCAGGTTTTGTTCTTGTTTAAATTTGTTGTTGAGAATGCTCCAAAATATATTTTCTAAGAGTCGAAAAAAATCTTACGATGAGAATGTGAAAAAAATATAGGAAAGGTCAAGGATGTCTAATAACTTGTTTTGTGACCTCGGGGTTGGTAAGTTCTGGGTGTAGCCCGGAATTCCGGGCTTGCGACGAATTACTGAAGGCGAGGGAAGGGGGAGCAGGATGGAGTTCAGTATTGTGACAATTATTTATCAATAAAAAAACGTTTGTTTGGTTCAAATCTTATTTGGTACAAATTTAAAGCATACCATGATCACATATTACAAATAAACTCTTAAAAGTACCATAATATTAAAATTAAAGGAGTTGCTCTTAAACAATATAACTTTTGCTCCAAAATTACAACGATATAGTAAGAAAAGTTATTTTTTTCTACACATAGTTTTAGTTTCTTACATAATAAAAATTAATTTGTTTTTATTTAAAAGTTTTTCAATGAATAATAATCACCCCATAAAGAAATTGTTTTTATGCAAATTTGCTAATATAAAATATTTAAAAATGTAGCTATAACTGTTATATTTTACCTAATGAGGGCTACATTAAAATGTTCTGTAACCATTAATTAAATACTTTTTTTTGATATAGTAAGAAAATTTTTAAGTGAAGGAGTCTTAAAGAAAACATTAAGTTTGCAATATAGTTTAAATTCATTAATAAGTGATGCTTATATAGTAATGAAACAGAAGAACACTTTTTTAAATAAAGATTATACATTTCTTTTTTTGCTGTCAGTAAAATAGACATGTATTGTATTCAAATGTGTTAAGACAAGCTAGCAGCTGAATAGTTAGTGCTGTGGTCTTTAGTTCATTAGTTTCTGAGTTTGATTTCCCTTTGGGTGTGGATGTTTGCAATGATTTGGAAAAGATTTAAAGCTGCAGGTTTGCAATTAGCCTTCAAATAAAAGTAATTGTAAGATACCAAAGGCAATTAATGAGATAAAAAGCAATAATCAAATTTGAAGTTCTTAAAAATATACAGTAAATACTTTATAATTTCATCTTATCTTTTTTATTTACAAAATATGAAATTTCCGGAAAGATAAGTGTGGTTTATTTATCACTCTACGATTACTTTTTGGACACGAGGATTAATTCAACCGGAATCTACAGTTTGCAGTATATTTCGAATCACTGTAAATACCCATGCCTGAGGTGTGACTGTTGAACCGAAGACTAGAATGTTTATTTATCTGCTAACTTGTCTTTTGTAAAGACAGACATTTGGGAGCTCAGAATAGAACTAATGTAGGAAATCAAGAATGCATTTACATAGAAAAACTATAGACTGTCTTTGTACCCACGAAACAATAGTGGACACTAAGAAGTTAGTTTTAGATTAATCAATCCAAATTGAAGTTCGAGAATTTAGAAAGGCGAAAGATGTTCTTTAATTTTTGTTCTATGTTAGTTACAACTTCTTTCGAATGGAAACTTTTCTCATGTTTCGAATTAGAGTGTAAAATTGATAATTTTTTCTCTTTTAATCTAAAATTTTTCTGATCTCAATATGTACTTCTATCAGTATAAGTAGTATTGCCAGAAAAGAAGTTTTTAATTGAACATATTTCATCTGACAGTTCATTGCTCCAATAATATTTTTAAATTCAATATAAATTTATTCTTTAATGTATGCATATTTTTTTTGGTGATATATATAAACATTTTTAACTTTATCTTTCAAATCTTAAAGCCCTTATCCTTCAAAAGTTTCAAAAAAAAAAAAAAAAAAAAAAAAAAAAAAAATTAAAATCCTCTTTTCCGTAAACCTGATCCAGTACAACCTAAAATCAGTTGCAAAAATAAAATTTCAAAATTTAGTTGTTTCGTGGAAGATAATAATTTGGAAAGATATGCCAATATTTTTGACCATACTATTTAAAATTACCACATGAAATATTAAAGAAACTACGAGCTCTGGTGGTGGAGTAATAGCTATAAAGTATAGTTCTTAGAAGTCTTTGTTAAAAATGAAAAGGAAAGTTTGATTAACACATATTGGATCTTGTAAAAATATCTTATACATTGAAATTCATTTCGAAAGCTTTACAAGTCCGGTGTTAGATACTCGTATATAATTCTTAGATTATCTACACTAACACCAGACTTCTGAGCAGAAGGATAGCGAATCTCGCATTTTGTAATATTTCAGAATGTAAAGAATCTTCATTTATTCTAAATCTGATGTTTTCGCACAAAATACCCAGTATCTATGATTTATATATTTCCTTTTCTTTAATCTTGAAAAATCAGAACTTGAAAAACTGTCATGTTATCTGAACTGGAAATAATTACTAAAATGAAGAACCAAAAAATAAAATTGAATCATGTATATTAGTTTCATTAACTTCTGTTTTTATTAAGATTTCAGACTGAAATATTTTCTATAGAATCACTAGTTAAAAATAATAAGAAGGACCAGTCTACCTTGGAATTGAATTTTCTTTTTTTCTGATATGGCAGGCTGCATTTTAAATAGACATTGTAAGAGGTCAAACATTTCTTTGAAGGCAATTTTCCTCAACATAAGGCCTGCGTACAATTTAGTCCATACTAATGCATTAATTTTTAGATAGCTGAAAATAAAAAAAAGAAGCAAAATTTATAGCTGTATGCATTCGTAGTTTTCAGCTAGACCGCTATATCAAGATTAAGCACTTTTTCTACTACTTTCATATTAAAAAAAAATATATATATTTTTCAACGTACATCGAAACTCTCATTATGTGTCAGGCATTATCGCAGCTCTCCTTCAAGGCAGCCATTAACTTATCAAAAAGAAAAATCAATTCTAGTACAACTTTTTCAAGTAATGTGTGCCATATAAAATGAAAAATTCAAATTAAATTTTAAGTGAAACTATTCCTTAATATGAGAGCCTAAAACACTATATTATAGATTTAAGAAGATTTTTTAAATGATTCCCAAACACGTTTTATCTAGAAAAAAAGAACTATTTGATTATAGTAAACGCCTTCAACTTTATTGATGACAGTAATACTAATGAGAAACGCCCCTATTTGAGGCACGCATCTTCCAATAACTATAATTAATTGAACTACCTTAAATTCTCAATTTGAAAACAGCAAATATAGAAACAATTAACGCACAAATAAGAAAAGCTAATTATTAACTTAAAAAGATCTTTTTTTGATTAAAAGATGCATTTTCTTTAGCATCTCTCTCTCTTTCTTTTTTTTACAAATACATTTCTAAAATACACATTAAAATATCCCCATCATTAAATTAAAAAAAAATAGTGTTTAAAAAGTATCCCAGAAGTAAATCGTGCCATTAAAAATTTTATACCAGAATCTATGTCCTTAATGCATTACAGCCCAAATTGATAATTATGAATTTGAAAACACGGTTTTATATTACAAATATTCACGATCGCTATACGATAGATATTGAAATAAATAAATTTATTATTCTGATTTCTTTGAATAATAATCATGTAGTGTCATATTTACATTTATAAACTATTAAATATGGATGTAGGAATAACTTTAAATACATCAATTGCAGTAAATCGATGCTTCCAGTTCAAATATTTGTACAAATACAACACAAATGTAAACGCTTGTAAAAAATAAACGTTAATTTTAAGGTGTTTGTAGATTTTTATTTCCAGTATTTCTAGACACTATGTAAAGAAGCAAAAGGAAAGCTGAAGATCAACAATGCGTTTCAGAATCCATAGCTCATAATAATTATCTTACAATGTTAAATTTTAACATATAAACTGTCATAAAATTTTATACAAGATTAAATGTAGCTGCTGACATGAGTGTGTCTACATTTATCTAGCATAAAATTTATCCTTATCACCTTCCTAACTCCATTTACCAAATTTTTTCTGTATGAAGGATCAGACACATGCTTATGTGAATGCTTTATTCTCTCATAAATGGCAGATAATAACTTTTGAATTCACATAATCCAATTCAACAAATGCTATTTAATAATTATTTGGAGTTACGGTTGCACTTATTCAGAAATTTAAAAAATGTTTGATTGGTGATTCGTCATTTTAATAGACCTTTTAATTTCACTTTTGGCCTCTTTGAGAGTGGAACGTGCTCAGGGAACATTTCCTACTCATTCATTTGAATATCTTACGACTATTATAAGCATGTCATGTACTTTTGTTTCATTTTTAATTCTATTTAGTCTTTTTTATTAACAAATAGTTTGTAGACATTTTCAAATTTGTTTTTTCAATCTATCAAATGAATAAAATATTTAATTTAATCAGATAATGCTGTGATATATTTTGTTTAATTATTTCAGAAATTCACTGGTGTTATTCGGATTTTATAAGACTTATTCAATCTCCTTTTTTATATTTCATCAAAGACGTCTGAGATAACTCATGATGGTACAACGAAGAAACAGTGTTTCATCTACATAAGCCTTGTTACTTTATAGTTTACATGCTACCTAAAAAGAGTTTACAATTTATTTGGAATGAGAAGTAAAGCTGTCATTGTTTCAAGACTTGATTATGATTCTTTAATGATTTTATAATTTATGTTTGTCAAACTTTTCAGTACTTTTGTTTTAAACTAAGAATTAACATTCATTAGGAAATTTTATTTGCATGTGAGTATATAATTACTATTTTGGCTTAATGATAAGCAAAATTTTCGTCTTTGATAAGAAAAATTTTAAAAGTTGCTAGTTGCTTTTATTTATTGTAAGAAAAATTTGAAGGATACAATTTTGATAAAAATGTGCTTACTAAAAAAATTTTGGGAGCACTGCATATAAATTTAATATACGTCATTTGTTTAAAATAACATAATATGTAAATTAATTAATTTAATAACGTAAAAATAAATAAAATTGTAAAAAAGCAAAAAAAAAAAAAAAAAAAAAAAAAAAATAAATAAATAAATAAAAAAATAAAAAATAAAACACTTGATTTTTTTATAGATGTATGCATACCTTTATCCATCATACCCACTAACCTATGAACAACCTACTTTCTATGCGACGTAATCTGTATTTTTAAAATTCTGCGAATATTTTTAGTGTTGAATCTTAAACACAGCTTCCAAAACTGTTGTGAAACATAACATACGAATTTATTATTTAAAGTGATTCGTTGTGAAACAAAAATCAACTATATCAGATTTATAGAAAAATAAAGAATGCATATTTAATCTATAGGGACATAAATGAAAAGGTCTTACAAATGAAATTTCTTGTCAATCATGAGCTGAAATTTCGTATAATGCATAGAATATTAAAATAAATATTTTTTGTTGTCATAGACCTAAATTGAACATAAATGAATTTATTTCAAGTATTTATCTAATGTTTTAAGTAAAATATTTTATAATGGTTTTTAAGTATAAATTTGTTAATAAGACAAAGTATTTGACATTTAGAAACCCTCGTTGAATCAAATATTAATGTTTTGAGTTGAAATTTATGGACAGAAAAAAAACTATACATCATATTACTTTTATTCTTAGGATGACTATGTGTGTAAGGAAATTGATTTGAATTGATTTTGTGATTCACATGCATTTGGATGGAAGAACGACGTTTTTATTCTTTGGCTGTTCAAAGATTTTTCACGAAATTTCCTTTTAATCATTTGTTATCGTTATGAAAAATGAAACAAGTAGAAAATTAAAGAATTAATTTCGTTAAACAAGAGAAAATAATGTGATTAAATTCTTGTTTTTGCTCAATTATACACTACTTTTTTACCTATGAAAAGATGTTTGTGTTGAGTATCCTATAGAAAATGCAGCAGTATATTTGTTATAGTGGGCCGATATTTGCTATTTTGTGATATTTTGATATTGTTTGTGATTTTTGTGAGATTTTTTGTTTTGGATTTATTTTTTCTAGAATTAATTTTATTATAGGATTAATGTATTAGATTAATGAAGAAATTGAAATATTTTAGCTTAGCATTTATTATTCATTACAAAATATATCAGATTTTTATTTAAATTTTTTAGATTTATAAGAGATGAGTTTTTGAAGAGATAGAGAGAACACAGCAAACATAATTATTATATGAATGTATTGCTATTAAAATTTCTTTTAAATTAAACTTTATTTTCAGGAATTTTTAATAAAATAAATATGGTTATTTGCATAATAAATGAATGAGGTAATATCTGGTAGGATGTTCAATTAATAGAAAATGTACAAAATGCAACAAAAAACTGAAATGCATTTAACGTCAAATTTAAATTTATCTTGCAGTATCTATGTGAAGAAATGTTAGTTTTTCATTTAAAAAATACTCACAATGAATGAAACATGAGGAAATACATTTTGAGGTTTATTCTTGAAAATTCTGGAAATTCGTAAACTTTATCGGGACAAGAATTGCAATAATAGAATAACAAAATATAAAGGAGAGAATCGTGTACATTTTAAAATAATGCTAATTTTTTTACTTAATTATGATTCAAAATTATGATAGTCGATGCTTTACTATAAAGGTGATACTTTTTCTAAGAGAATTATTTTTATGTATTAACTATGCACCCTATAAGAATCATACATTTATAGCTGTTTCATAAATTAGAGTGTAAAAATTAGCTAATAATTTCTAATGTATGAAGAGAGAGACTAATTCAAACTAAACATAAAATTTTCTCTACAAATCAAAAAATTTTTCTCTTTTCAAGTTACTAATAATAAAAGTATTGAAAAAATATGTATTTCACTATATAACAATAATAATTAGTATCTACTTGCGATAAAAATATATACAATTATTATTTGATACCATTTCGCGTGTTCCAAGCGTGAAGTATGTTTCTCCTACATACTATTTATATTGTTATATTATACTTACTAAAATTGAGCATTTAATGAATTTTGTATTTTTACTTGATTTAACACCATTCAATTTATTTGAAAATAATTAATAAAAAATGGCAATCTAGACTAAATAAACAAATAGAGGAGTAAAATTGGAGTGTGCAGTTTCAATGTCATGGTTACATATGATAAAACGAAATCCTACAATGTACATATATTTTGTTTCTAATATTTACCCTTTCATTGAAGGAAAAAACACGAACATAAAAATATTTAATAATTATTTTGTTTACTAAATGTTGAGGGCATCTCTACTGACCTTTCAGCGGTGGAGGGTGGGTGGAAGAATTTTTCTTCATGAACTTTGCCAGAGGCAGTTGATCTATCTATTTTTGTTAACTTTATTTTTTTCCTGGCCTAGTTTAGGGGGACTGTTTTTTACATTCGTTCCCTGAGGTCATACAGACTTAGGGAGGATTCTCAAGGGGGACTCAAGATTTTGGTTTGTTGAAGACTAAGGAATAAATTCAAACTCGGTGAGAAAAATATTTCTGAAAGTTTCTTCAAGAGGTATAAGTTTATTGTATACACACACACATACATATAATGTGGTGGCATGTATCTCGATAGCATAAAAAGGAAAGTAGATTTACGAAATGACCGTTATTTAGATCACAACAATAGTTTAAGGCAAATGTCACTAAAACAAAAGGTTTAATGTATATGTAAAGGTTAAAGAATGAAACATTTTATGGGAGTACTAATTTCTAAAAAAAATGGAAAATTTATGTCGGAATAGGATGCTATATTAAAATCATCACAAGTTATGATGTGCTTATCAAATTTCATGGTTTGTGGTAATGATCATCTATGTTTACATTTTACAATGTAAATTGCTGCCTGAGAAAAACATAACTGGTAATATATATGTAAGATATTTTTAATATATGCGGACACATTTAATAATTTGTAAAATATAAACAAAGAAATAATTAATTTTTTTATATTTAGAAGTACTTTGGACTATTTATCTGAATGAAAGCTTCTTGCTGTTACTTTATGGTAGGTTCACAAATTTTTAAAAATAAACTCGAATACCGGATTCATTTTAGAAAGTTTGTTTTGATATATATTTATAGATATATAAATATATATCTTGAATAATATACAATTAAATATTACTCTTTAAGTTAATATACATTAAAAACGAATCAAATGAATTGTTCCTATGACTTCATTTTAAGACATTTGAGTTCTATTTATATCTTTTCCTCAGGAACATACTATTGTTTCTTAGTTTTTCTCCACAGTGTGCTTTTGCGCGTTTCCATAACTTCACCATTCATTTAAGGGATAAGGAATAAATTTGAGAATTATGTAACCTTTGAATTACGTAAGCTTGTCTTTTATATTATAATTTTTTCTCAACTCCTTTATTATGCGCATAAAAATTTATTTAAAATCACGAATGACTTAATTATTCTGGGAGTCCTTATACTACTGCAATAAATTGATATTCAGTGGTCATGAAAAAGAAAGTTGTAAATCTCAACTTTTCTAACATATTGTTATGTTCTTAAAATTTTATTTCTACTTTTCTTACTACATAGTAATTTTTGTTTTTACATATGAAAATTTTTTTATGAATTATTCTTTCAGATAGTGAAAAATAAAAAATGATGAATTTTCTACAAATAAAAATATAGAAAAAAATATATTTGGATTAAGAATTAAGGAAACTTCTAAGTTTAAAAAATGGATACCTTCCAGTTTTCACAATATAGATGATTCAGATGATTTTGTAATCGAGAGTATTTTATTAATATCATTGTAAATAGTGTGAGTTTCAATGAAGGACTTGAAGTAAAATGACCTATTGCACATGACATAAACGCAAGAGAAAACCCACTTCTTTTTGGCAACAGAACGCTGAAAAATCCAACAATAGGTTTTTGTACTCTTCATAGTCAATAGTTTTGGAGGTATCTGCGGAAGATTGGTTATCAGATATTGAAATTTATCATTATTGAAATGTACACTTAAAAAATACCAAATAAATTATTTATGAGTTGAAAATGTTTCTTATATATACTTACATATAAGAAAAATTTCATACATACATATATATATATATATATATATATATATATATATAT
>JAPDSC010047205.1:64360-77290 GCA_026290005.1 Latrodectus geometricus
TAAAATAATTTAAAATAATTAAAAAGTTAGGGACAAGTTAGAATTAGGAATTACATTTTATGTGATCAAAATACTTAACTATGAAAAAATATTTTTAAGTCAATGAACACCTTATTTTCCAAACCTAAATTTCTGAAAAAACTAACTTCTTCCATCGATATTTAAAAGGTCATTACTTTATAATTCACAAGCAAAAAATGCATGAACAAACTTGTATCGATAATGCAAAATGGAATCGAAATCATTCTGAATGAATGATTTCTGAATAAACAGTTCTTGTCTTTCTTCATTCAGAATAAAGAAAGAAAGAATGCTTATCTGATTTCTAAATGAGGCTTCTAAAAAGATTTCTAAATTAAGTATTTGTGCAATTGTCTTGAACAAAAAATTTCTGGAATAAAGATAAATATTAATAAAAAGAAGTTCATAATGTTGTATTAAAATAAGGACATAAATACGTGATATTGAATTTATTCCGATGAGAAATGTATTCTAAATGTAAGTTGGTTCACAATAAATTCATGAAAAATTCCTTCCCATACGATTTTTTATTATATTCCTGTAATGTGGATATTTCTTACAAATGTGACAGTAATTCGTCATTATATATGTATGTCACACCTGCCTCGATAACTTAGTTCTATTAAGTTAATATCCTCAAAGAGCCTCACATATAAAAAGACCAAGCTTATTTGGAAATAGGTCAAAACATATCTGCAAAAGCTGCCTTAATGTAGAGCAAATTTTTTTTCAATTTATCTAATTTTTTCTTTGCCATCATCAAAAAAAAAAAAAAAAAAAAAAAAAAATCTTAATAACTGAGAGGAAATATGATCAAGTAAAAGTTCAACACAAGCAAAGTTAAAATGATGACCTGCACATGTATTTTTAGAAAGCATTCATCAAGAGCTCTTATGAGTTTTGCCATAATAAGAATTAGCTTCAAGTGGATCATCAAATTTTCCTTTCTTCAAAGCATTCGTCCCTCATTTTGAAAACTTCGCAATTTAATTTTTCTAATTTTCTGATATTTTTTCCTTCAAAAGTGTAACTTTAGATGTACAAGTGCGATACTCTGTATTCTACAGAAGAAAAACCTAGTTTCGTTTCTATTTTCTTTTAAACCTTCAAGTTTTCCCCTCATTCTTTTTATACCCGGAGAGTTTGTTAGACAAGTTCTTATCAACAACACGACTAGAGAGTTCTCCCGCCAGTGGGAACCGAATCGACAAGGTCATCACGCCTGAAACTAAAATATGATTCTGGCCCTTTCGACAAACATAGGGAAGAGAACCTGAAGTGCAACTGGGAAAAAGTATTCTTTAAGGTTCAAGGTGTGCTTTTTGGAAACTAATAGTTCATTGAAAACGGGAAAAATCAATATGAATATCACGAGAAAAAAGATGAACATTCAGCTGCAGTTTTTTACGGTTTAAGAACATCATAAAACTATATATAAAATGAGATGTTCATTTATATGAAGTTAAAAATGGGGTTATTTTTCATAATTTATAATATTACTAATAATCTACATCTATATTTATATTCATAATTTTTTTTATTTTATATAAAAAATATCATAAAACAATTGCAAGCAATTTTAAAATTTATTAGTGGAATTATCAATGCATATTTCAAAATAAGGAGTATGTTCAATTAATAGCGAGATTCAATAATGCCATTTTTCATAAACAAGCATAAAAAATAAAAAAGTCTAGGAAATATTAATTCTAATCGAAATAATTCTAATAAAAAATAATGATATATTTGACTTCCATAAAAAAAACAAGGAAATATTATATTTTCTTGTCATATTATGAAAGTCCAATAGTTCAATAAAGTTTTATGTTGGTACTTTTGATTTAAATATATATTTCTATATAAAATGAATTTTCTTTTAGAGTAAACACTATTTTGAGTGGTTTTAGAAATTCTCTAATCACTTACCTATAAACTTGTTTTTATCATTATTTTTCCTATTTTTAAAAAAAATTGTTCATATTATTCTATTTGTTACCATTTTTATATTAAATAACTTTTATTTTAAATCAGGTGATTATTACCTTAATTAGCATATGATGAGAAATGAAGAAATGAGCTTGCGAATTCATTTTTAAGCAATGGCATGTTTAAAATTTGTTAAGGTAAAGTTATTTAAAGATAATCTTGAATTATTATGTTCATTACTATTTATACTCATTAAGAACATTCATAGAATGCCTTTAAATGACCAATTTATTTGAGTTCTCATAAAAAGTGCTGCTTTTTCAGAAAATTAATTGGCATTTTATTCTCCAGTCGATAATATTTGTGTTTTATTCGCTTAAATCTAATTAAAATTTGGACATTTTTATTTAGTTTTATTTTTCATGCTTGCTCTTGAAGTGTTGATATTGTTACGAGAAAATAATTGGGTAATGATAGTAGCATAAACTAAACATTTCCAGGTTAACATGGCTACTACAAGTTGAATAACCCCAGCCCTTTACCACTATCTTAGTATTTAAAATAAAAGTTTGAAGAGCAGCATTCCAACTCAACTGTCAAATAATTGTAATGCTGTCCTAATTATTGGAACTGCGAAAAACTGTAGCTAATAGATAAATGTATAACTCTCTTAATATACAAAGTGAAAAATTACTTTAACAACTTTCTTGTCCGTTATATCTTTTTCCATCGAAACCACTGTAGCTATCCTTTATACATAACATTAAAAAATTCAGATATTTTTATCATTATCTCTAAAATAATAAAAGTGTCGTTTAAATATCTTAATTCTCTATTAGATGTTCTACAAGCTTTGAATATTACAGATTTATATTTATGGACCAGAATTTATTTCTGCAAATAAATCAGATATCACTCCTTTTGTTAAAAAGTAATATTACAATGTAGTTATAAGTAGCGCCATTCAAAAACACAGTCCCAATTATTATTGATAAATTGTAATTTTAATCCAATTTAATGCCTTGGAGAATAAATACAGCAAGTCAGTAAATCGAAATTGAAATGAAATGACGTTCTTAGTTTCAACACTTTGCACAACCTGAGTACAAATTGCTAGATTCATTCACAAAATTTAGAGATTCTTGCCCTAAACTAATTTTTTTAGATATTGCTATAAAATAATTAGAGAGCATAGTATTTAATATTCTTTATATCTAAGAGAAACTTTTACTTCATTGATAAGAAAATTTTCTTCACTAAATAAGTCAATTACAAAAATTTATAAACTTTGTTTTGCCGGAAAATGCAGTACTATTTCTTTGCCGAAATATCTGCTCGTTATTTGAACTCATAATAATAGATTCTGACGGAATGGTAGCAGACAACTAAGGATATATGATTGTTTAAACCTGATTAAATAATATGATTAGAAAACAAGTTGAACTACTACTGGTTGACTATTGAGTTGTCAAGTAAATATTGTGAATTTTTGACAGCTGAGCTGATATTTATGGAATGGTTTTCACTAAAAATTTTCATCTAATAATCGATTGAAAATCTTGAAGATAAAAATGTCGTTCAACATATATATATATATATATATAATGTGTAAGTGATACAAAACTGAAACTCTCCCTGTAAAGTTTTCATCTGATTTTCTATATCTGAATTGAAGACAATATTTCAAGACTCTAGAGTTTTTTTTCTTTTTTTGAGAAGAGTTCTTTCTAATAGGGAATTTGGAAAAACGGTTAAGATATCAGTATGATTTTTTATTTCGTTGCTTTTTAATGCATAATACATTTGTAGTTTACTAAACACATTTAATTTAAAAGCTTAAGGAGATTTTCTATAGAAAAAATGCAAAATTATGAAGAAATTGCTTGTTTAAAATATACAAGATTTGTTTAAACTAGACAAGTTGCAAAATAAAATTATCAACTTTTAAAGTATAATTCCTGTTCCCCGGTATCCATATTATATTCCATTTATAATATATTTTAACAATTATCTTATTAAATATTATAATTTGCAGTGGGTATTTAGGAAAATGTATTTTAAAATTGCTAATGTATTATAGAAAACGATTTACTCCTAAGTTAACAAACCTCCCCCTAGTATCAATTCTGATGATAAACTTATCATATTTAAAAGTTAAAAGCAGCTTATTTTTCGTTTAATAATATTTCTTCGATATATAGCGAGTGAAAATTTAAAAAATGTTCAAGAGTTAAAAAATGTAAAGAGTTAAAAATTTAAAAATGCTTTAGGGCATGAAGTTTGCTAGCATTTAGATTTTAACTTTCATGTGCATAGATCAATATGTTGACTGCTTCTTCAAAAATTATTGATATTATTTTAAATTATAAAAGGGATAAATATAAATACGATGATTGTTTAAAGCGGACAAGAGCAATGACATTTTTTTAAATAAAGCAACTTGCAACCATTTTTTTGATTTTTTTTAATGATATTCTCCCATTTATTGTTGTTTGATCCATTGTATTAACATCAATAAATGACATAGTACCATAAAATTTCAATTTATGGAGTTTGTTCTTATTAATTTATTGCTGTCATTATTTGGCCTTATAAGAATATGTAAAACCTTAATCATTTTCCTTAAAAGGTATCCAGATTAGATATTGTATGGTTAATTAAATTGTTATGCATATCTGTTTTGTACAAAGGTAATTACACTACATTGCAGAAAATACATAATGTTTATGCATACATATATATGAAATAAATTGTATTTCCTTTACTTCAAATTTAATACATTATTCACATGTGTACCAAATTACTCAGAAGTGGGAAATTTCATGCATTCAAAAAATGATTTTTTCAAATAATATTTAATTAAAGTTTAACCCTATTATCAATAACAATTACAAAATGTAAATTATAGGATAATGAAAAAGAAGTATCTTTCCACCAAATTACAAATCCAATCACAGAAATGTTATCAGCACTTATTATTCATACTTAGAATTACTTAAATTTATTACATTTATTTATTAAGTAATAAAAGTGTTCTTTCTAAGACTTTCTTGAGATATATATGCAGTATACAATCAAAATCAGAAAAAATTATCTTAGGCATGTTTTAACAATGTCAGAACACAGAATATTTAAACATTATAGCTTTTTAAATATATCGGATCTGGAATAGGAAGAAAAACTGAATTTAAACACTAAATAGTTTAAATAAATACTAAACAAATACATAATATATTTAATTTCAATCATCACAAAATAGCAAGTTATTTCAATATTGAAACATTCATGAAGGATAACATGATAGTATAGTTTTAGATTAAGGGTATATAGACAATATTAGCTATAGATAGAGTTGTTTCAGAATATGTGAAGTAAAACTAGGCATTGCTGAAATCAATATTATTCCATTAAAATACGAGCCATGGTTCATGAAAAATATTTGAAAGTAATAATAGCAACAATTCAAGTATTTAAAGAAACTTGACATATTGCTAAAATATTTTATTTTAATATTTGGTATCTAAATTCGTATAATCAAGAATGGAAATTCGTTAGGCATGTTTTTGAACATATTGTGTTAGAAATCGAATGTTTATATATGAGATTCTTAATATAGAGAACAACAGGATGTGAGAAATGAATGTATTTTCTTAAAAACCACCAATAGCAAATAATTTATAGCAACAGGTGAAAGAAATTTCTGATAACAGATTTTTACTCTGGAACGAAGTTTATGAGGTTGCCCCTTAATTTGGATTCCTTTATATAAAATCAAATTACAGAAGAGTTAAATAAGAGGAGAGAGTTTTTGGAAGACTCATGGTTTTACAAATTTATAAAGTAATTGTAAATGGCTACTTTTTTTTTTATTATACCTGAACATTTTGAATAAATATAAGTCATTCTTATGTATCATTTGGGGATAAAAATAGAAGTAGTACCTAAATATGGTTCCCATTCCCAGATAAATTTATCACTTGGCAATAATTTTTTTGCGGAAAAGTATGAGAGCTTAAGTAAATATATAATTATTCTTTTGCAAATTTAACTCAAAAGAATGAGCTTTTATTGAAATTTTATGAGCCTGATTATATGTAATCAGTTTAAGAACTTATGCACTTTATTCCCATTTAAGAAATTCATTAAAAATACACATAAATATTATAAATGTGCATTTATTTTTAATAAATAGTTTACAAATGAATTAATTAAAAATTTAATTGATAATCTTGTTTTTTCCCATTTTATAAGTCATTATTTTAATATAATACTTTGTTTGAGATGGAAATTTAACATGAATGATGATAAATACTTAACAAATAGTAGTTTTCAACTTTCTTCTTCACTTACATACTATTTGAGAATTTACCTGTGCCGTAGAATTTACTATTTTATGTTATAAATTTATACAGTACTTAATAATAGGTTAAAATGCATATTTTATCCATATAAAAGAACATTTTTAGAATTATTCGAAAATAATTTCAACACTTTTTTGAACATAAAACAATTAAATAGATATTGATCCTATCTAATTCACATAAGGGTAATTTAAATATTATGTTTTGTAATTTCTATCATTATTTGGCCTATCTGCAAATTATACTAAATATTCTCTTATGTTATTAGTTAGATCTATCATGACTTTGTAGCTAAAACTTAATTGAATTATCAAATTTGATTCTATTAAATCTTATAGGAACTGTACCGATTTTGTTTCATTGGGAAATATGTATATATGAGCAAGCTTCTAGAGCCAAGCAGAGGTTTAAACTTCTATCTTACGTTATATACTTTTTTGTGAATACTTAATTTTGAGGTGTGTTGACTTAATAAAAAGTCTGTTCTCATAATTTAATACGAATAAATTTAATGCTTGTTAACTGATAAAAATCTTATGATACAAACTTTATACTATACACAAAATTTTTTAACAAAATTTCATTTTAAAATTATAATTAAATTAATTACATTTCATAGAAACTGATTTAAGAATTGAAATAATTTTTATTAATATCAAGAATTGTAATTTTTCTTAATCAAAATACTTTTAAATTTTTTTAACAATAATTTAGAAGAAAATAAAGCACTTGAATTAAATTTAATATTATAGGGGATTAAAGATATATAGCTTGTGTAATAAAATACATATTATTTGTAACTAAAAAATAAACTATTTTTTAATTACCTTTTAACTCCGTAAAAGCTGAATAAAAATCCGTGCATAGGAAAAAAACCCTGAATTTAGAATATTTAATAAGTGACATGATATATTTTCATTTTATTTAATTTAATAAAAATGCAATCATTATTGGATTTAATTAATGCAATAAAATAGATTGAATAAATAATTTCAATCTTGAATATACTAAAGTTTGAAATATGAATGCAAGTTTAACATTTATTGCTAAATATTAAAGAGTATTCAATTTATAGAAATTAAATAAATGTTATTTTCTATAAACATTTTCTGTAAGACGACATTAATTTTCACAAAAAATATCGTCTTATATAAATAGCACACAAAACAATCTGTCAGATATTGTTCAATTGCAAGTGTTCATTTTATTTCAATCTATTTCAGTAGCAGTATTGCATTCCTGTTCTTATCAAATTTGGAGAAAAAAAATCTGATTTATTGGCAGTTTTCGACATTTACGTGATCTTTTTATTGATTGAGATCCTTACTTGAGAAACCACACAACAAAAGGTCAATTTGATATATTTCCTAAGCCAGGAGTGAAACACTTGCAACTAAACAGGTTTGGTTTTTGAGGTGGGGGTATGATCTTGGGGCCTCATTTAGGGTTTGCACCCTTGAAGAATCTCCTAAGTAGTGTCCACAATTGAAGATGGAGCCTCGGATGAAACTGAATCTTGCTCAGATTTTGGAAGCTTTTCATCGGTAATTTGAGACTTTCATATTTATTTTGTATTTCTCTTGCCTTCTAGAAAGCACATTTATTCTTAGACGGAAAATAAATATTTATTTTTAATTACATGTATGATTATTTTGAAAAATTTTTAAATAAAAAAATAGTTTTTTCAACGTAAATATTATCTATTTTTCATTGGTCATTGATCTCTATGATTTTTAATTATTTTATAAGTAATCACACACTATAAACAAAGGATAACGTTTAATGTTTTTTTTTGGCAAGACTATTTTGTATTATTTTTAAGCAAATTAATAATTCAAATGTCATATAAATAGCATATAATTAACTGTATTCTTAAAAGGGAAATGTATTAAGCTTATGCAAAAATAAATGCAAACGTATTTGATATTCTACTTAACGTCAGAAATTTCACTATACGTAAAATGTTTTTATTTAATAATTTAATTGTTTTATATATAGATTATATTATATTGTATATGCGCTAATACATGCTATAAGCTATAAGCGAATTTATCATTTTATATATTTCAAAATATGTAAATAACTAAATTGTTTTTGAAAATATGAACTCATTCCATTAATGTAAATTCATATACATTTACATGGAATTACTCACAATATTTAAGTATTTAAATTCAAAATATAAGTTATGTGATGCATTTCAGTTTATCACTCTTTTTAATTTCAGTACTATGTATGTATATTTATTTCATTGAAAATATTGGTAGAATTACTTACATAAAATTACTTGCATAATTTTTATATTAGTGAATTCATTTTTAAGCACATAAGGGAATTTACTTGCAAATTTCATTTTTGTAATTTGCTACATTTTCGATAAAATATAAATTTCTAATAGAATGTTTAAATTATGAAATATTTAATAAGTATATATTCTAGTCAAATTATTGTATATATTTTGAAAATATTTCGGGTAGAATTTTTCATATTGCAATAAAGTAATAACATATTAGTTACTGAAAATCCTAACAACGAAATTTAAAATAATTCGTACCAAAAGTTAATGAGTCAAATATTAGAAAATTTGCATGCCTATTTTTAAATGAAATGTAAGATCTAGATTATCTGTAGTATCAAGTAAAATGTTTAAACTAAATTTTTTTTATAAAAAATGTAATGTTAATTCATGCAATATACTAATTTTAAGCAAGTTCATTTTTAGTTAACTCCAAGGATTTTATTATTAAATATGAAATGATGCATAGCTAAGATTAATGTTCAATATCTGGGTTTTTTTTTTTTTTTTGCTGTATTGTTTTTAATGGTTTTTCATTATATACAATTACAAGTTTTTACTAAATCATATAACTTTGACTCAAATGGATTTTGAAAACTTTGTTGATTAATAAATCCATATAACTTATATATTATATATTCAAACAATAACTTTAATTTTTTTTTATAAATATGTGCTACAAATCATAATGAATATTGAAGTAAAATTATAATAAATATAGAATAATCTTATTTTGCACTTAAATATATATTAATTATTAGAATATTATAAAGTGATTAGTTTTAACATCCATTATAAGTTCTTTAAAAATTCAGTAATAATCAATGCAAATAAAATCAATGATTCTTGAAAATTCTGTTATGTAAAAATTCCCTATTTAATACCTCGCATGCAATGTACGTTACGTAAATTCACTGTGATTTAATATGCATTTTTTAAAAAACATTAACAACTAAATATTATATATGAAATTAACTTTAATTGTAATTAATACGCACAATGTATGACTTTTGAAATGAAATCATTGAATATATTAATTTTTTGTGATTGCAATAATCATTTTCTTATTTGAAATTTTTAAAAAAACAATTTAATGTTACCACATTGTTTGTAATTTATACTGGAAGAGATTTTAGGAATAATTCCTTATTTTATAAGACATGGAAGATAACTCTAGTTTCCAGATTATTTTTTATTTAGACGAAGATATTTTAATTTTCAGATAAAAAATTAATTTTTGTTCCTAGTACATAATAAGATTTTAAGTTATAAATATAAACAGGGGCTAAATGTTTTTTATTTAAAAAATAATGCTGAACATTTTTAATGTAAAATTATTCATTAAAATACTTTGATAAATTACAGTAATAGACATTGTTCCTTTTTGTATTTTCCGTGTTTGTTAATGGCTCCTTACTTTTGGCTATTTCACTAGGCCTTTAAATTTTTTTCCACATTGTTTGTAGATATTTGCCATTCGTGTACTCATATCTAGTCAAGATCAAATGCATAGTAGAAGAGACTTGTAATGTATTTTATATTTTAACTGTCAGTTGGGAGAAATATTAAAAGAGAAATAATAAATACGCTAAATTTAAGAAGAGAATCCTTTTTATTTTTCTTAATTTTTACTCAAAATATGAACACTTATAGTTGAATAACTTTTTTCCATTTTAGAATATTTCTTAAGTTTTTGATTTTAGTTTTTTATATTATAACCTAGTATTTTTACAAGTATTCAAAGAATATAACAAAGTTAAAAAAATTTTGTTGATTGGAATAAGTATTATCTCTTAAATACGAAAGAAAAAGAGATTCGTTGATTTCTTGTGCATCAAAATAAAATTTAATAAAAATATGTAATAGTTACTGTAACCACAAACTGTTGAGTTGGCAAAATTCAAATTTTTTTACAAGTTTATATATTATACTTGGAGAAAGCATCTATATTTTATTGAAAAATAATATAATACTTATTTTTCAATAAAATATAGATGCTTGAAAGAATAAACATTTATGCTTTCAAACATATTTATTTCTTTAATGGAGTAAGAAGGAACTTTTTTATTCATTTATCATTTCATTTTACCATCAGAATAGGAACAATGAACTGTTTACAATAAACTGTTTGTTGTTTGGATTGTTAGATTTTTTTGTTGTAATCTTGGAACAAAGAAAAGTTTAAATTTTGGAATGACTTAATAACCTGAAAAGAAAGCATTTATATGAAATTTATTCCCTTTAAGATAACTTTGATTTTTTAAAAAAGAAAACTATTTTGGTGTTATCTACGTTTTACCATAAATATAGTCTTCACTTACTGCAATAAGTAAACAAGGATTGTGTGAATATTTTTTTAATTTATCACCTAATATAATAATAACAAGTGTTATTATTGTATTAAGTGATAAGTTTATTAAATAAAAAGTACATAGATATCGAATGAAAATATTATGACAGAAATATTTTCCAAGAAAAAATGCATTCGACTTTGACAGCTATCATATTAATATAAATTTCTTACCTCCATCTCGAAAGAAATGCGTAATTTTTTATCAAAGACATTGAAGTCTTTGTAAATTCCCAATAACTAGATGTGGCACAGTTTGGAAGTTCTTCTCGTAAATCAATTATCTATAATCAAATGCATAAGGAATTTGCATGGTATGGAGTAAATAAAAATTTTTCATGTTTTAACTAGTTAAAAAAATACAAAAATATAATTATGCACTTGTTCAAAATACTTTATTACCTGAAATGATAAAACTGAGATTAATTTTACTGAAGTAAAATTGCTAATTTAACTTATTAACTTCAAGTAAAGATTAAATTAGTTAAATAATAAATTATCATTAATATTATATATACTTTCCTGGAAGAAAAAAAAATGAAAAATAATTATGATTTTGTTTTGTTAATGAAACATAAATGATTTCAATGAATATAAAAAAGCGGATATAATGAATACACTTTTGTTTTTTGTTTTATGTTTTTTTGATATTCTCACTATAAGATCTCGCCAAGACTCACACTTTTTCTTTCAACTTGATATTTAAAACTCAATATAGTTTCGAAATGTCCAACAAATTCTTACTAGGTATTTTTTTTCAACATTTTTATTATATATATTATAGTCCTTTTTATATAAATTAAGCCTGATTACTTAGTTGTAAATAACAAAAAGGATTTTCTGAATGAGTCTCTCAGCATAAATCTTTTTAATATTTTAATTAATTTGTTCTATAGCTTACGTTTGATGTAAATAATGCTAATGAAACATTTAATTTTTCCACTCTAGGTTTCATCATTCAATGTCAATTTTAAAAACTTATCTGCAAAAAAGAAATTGTTTAATTTTTTTTAATAAAGTTTTATTAAGAAAATATACTGATACAAATCGGAGTATTTTTCAAATAAATTTAGAAAAAGAAAAATATTTTTTTCAGTAAGCAAGAAAAAAAATCTTTTCTCTGTATAAAATATTTCTAATTTTTATAAAAACTTCTTTCCCGCTTTTTTTTAGACGAAAGTCTTAGTAAAAGTTAGATATATTAAAATAAAGAGTTTAATCAAATATCATATCTCTTATAGTACTTATATTAGTTAGATCAAATATCATATCTCTTATATATCAAAAATATTTGCGTTGACATACTTTGATAGGTGTGATCATAAAATTAAAAATATTTAAATCTTTTCCATTTGGTTAAATGTTGGTAAAAGAAAAATATTAAGTTTAAGAAATTGAAGGACAAATATTGTTACGAAAAAAAGTAGCATAATATCGCAAATTAAATTAATTTTGATGACGGGAGATATATTATTTTTATTCTTCAAAATTATTTAAAGGCTTTATATATATATATATATATATATATATATATATATATATATATATATGTATATATATATATAAAGCCTATTTATAGGCTATATATTTAAACTATAAAATATATATATATTTAATATATAGATTCTAATAAATACAATTTTCAAGTAATAAAGATGTTTGTATACTTTCATTGAAAAAAATTATGCAATTTTCCCTGAATTTAAAAAAATAAATGAAACAATACCCGTCTATTTCTTTTTCTCAATGTTTATTTCATAGATAAATGTCAGAGATTAAGACATCGAGTTGTATTATATCATCACAGATATCCATTAACATAACAGAAAAAGCGTATTTTGAAAATATTATCGTTATCTATTGATAAGGTGATCTTTATTACAAATTTAGAAAAAAAAATTGGCTTTGAAGATCAACAAATATGATTTGTCTCCGACTGAGTTATCTAGTGGGTAAAGTACAATTGAAATATTCCC